>KN484477.1:4915-34716 GCA_000787095.1 Periophthalmodon schlosseri
AGAGAGAGAGAGAGAGAGACAGAGAGAGAGAGACAGACAGAGAGAGAAAGGATGCTGTCAGAGAGAGAGAGAGAGAGAGGGAGAGAGAAAGAGAGAGAAAAAGAGAGAGAGAAAGAGAGAGAGAGAAAGAGAAAGAGAGAGAAAGAGAGAGGTTGCTGTCAGAGAGAGAGAGCGAGGGAGAGAGAGAGAAAGAGAGAGAGAGAGAGAGAAAGAGAGAGAGAGAGAGCGAGGCCGCTATCAGAGAGAGAGGGGGAGGGAGAGGCCGCTATCAGAGAGAGAGAGAGAGAGAGAGAGAGAAAGAGAGAAAGAGAGAGAGAAACCTGTCATGGACTCATTTATTAGACACAAGAACAGCACAGCTTTATGTAGTGCACTGAAGTACAATGTAGTACACTGTAGTACACAGAGTCTGGCTTCTCAGCATTTTTACTCCTCACGTCATTCACGGGCCATAAAATACAAGCAGCTTTAGACGGAGAAATAAAGAAGTACAACTACAACTACAACAACTACCACAACTACTACCGTACTACTACCACAACTACTACTACAACAACTACTAGAAATACTACTACTACTACTACTACTACTACTACTACTACTACTACTACTACTACTACTACTACTACTACTACTACTGCTACTGCTACTCCTGCTACTGCTCCTGCTCCTGCTCCTGCTCCTGCTACTGCTACTGCTACTACTGCTACTGCTACTACTGCTACTACTACTACTACGAATAATAATAATAATGGCGTGATCCTACCTTCAGGACTTGCACTTGTCCCTCATTCGTGATGTCCTTCAGTAAATCACAGAAAGATCGGCACAATGATTCGGCGTAGCTCTGCAAAGAGAAAAACAAAATAATTTAAATAGAATGAATAATTTAAAGGTGCACTCAGTAACTTTTTTGCCACCTGCTCTTCTCTATGGAGATGTTATTGCTTTGCCGTTAATGTTCCAGAACATGGCATTAAGCATAATATATCTCTATGCATGAATATGACTCCACCAGGGTACGTTACATGCATAAACTGCATATATAAATGGACATAGCTAACCCGTTGGTGCTGTGTTCTAAATAGGAACTGATCATGGGCGCACTTCCAGCTCTAATTCACTTTCTATTGAAAAACTGTGGCCCCTCTCTCTGTAACTGCTGCTGTCAGGCTTGTCGTTTTGGTTTTAAAATGTTTGCATTAACCTGCTCTACAAAATCCCGGTATTTTTATTTCAATATTGTGTCTGTAAATCAAGATATGAACATTAATAACAGACAAATCAGCTGCCTTCTTTCCCCGAGGTCATTCCCACTAGTGTTAGCAACAGGTTTGATTGACAGCGTTGCTAAGCGCTCCCTGCTAAACCAGCTGTGCGGGCGGGAAGGGGAGTTACCTTCAGCAGCCTCGCTCTCTACTGGCTCTTTGGTTGCTATGATACGAAATTCGAAATTCCAAATATGGAACTTATAACTATAACTGAGCCTGATGAGCTTGATTTTACTGGAGCCGAATGCTATGGGTGACGTCACACTCACTTAGTCCACTTCTTTATAGTCTATGATTACATGTCGGCCCACTCAAAGTAACGGAATGTTTTTAAAAGGTATTTCATTAGCATTAAAACACATGTAACACCTGTAGTTAATGCCATAGTGTGGAACATTCCAGGCAAAACAATACCATCTCTATGGAGACAAGCAGGTGGCAGACTCTCAACCAGAAAAAATTACTTGGTGCCCCTTTAAATAGTGCACTTTAAAACTTTAATCTGTTCACCCCATATTGATTTCCAGTTATGCAGTGAACGTTTCAGTTTATGCAGAAGTAAATATGGAAAAATAATGTCTTCTTTATAACACCATTACTGTCAGTTTGATTCAAAACAACAATAAGCCACGAGTGTCATATTAATCCTCGTAGCTCCATAATATTGTTGCTGGCAACTTTTCATAAGGAGGAAGCGGGCTGAAGTTTGACTCGTAAAAAACAGTTGTGAAGTTCTGTGTCTTGTTGAAGTGAATTTAAACAGGCCATGAAGAAATTAGAAAGTTTAGAAAGACTGAGAGATTATGAACCACAGACTGTATAAAGAAGTGGACTAAGTGAGTGTGACGTCACCCGCAGCGTTCGGCTCCAGTCGAATGAAGCTCATCGAGGCTAGAGCAGTTATAGGGGCCCATTTGGAGCATATCTTGATTTACGGACACAATAGAGAAATGAAAACACCAGGATCATGTAGAGCGGGTTAATATGAACATTTTAAGCCCAAAATAACAAGCCTGACAGCAGCAGTTACAGAGAGAGGGGTCACAGTTTTTCAATGTAAAAGTGAATTGGGCCAGAGTTGATGGAGCCAGAAGCACGTCCATGATCACTTCCTATTTGGAACGCGGCGGCTAGCAGGTTAGCTATGTCCATTTAAATATACAGTCTATGGTACAGGGAATATATGTGTTGAAATCATTATGGTGAAAGTGGATTGACTTGCAGGAGCACCTCTTGGTTTTAATGGCATAGCAAGAAAAATTAAAAAAAACAAAACAAAAAACAAGAAGTTACCTCAGCCAAAAGGATTATTTTAAAATGCAGGAAATAAACTACTGCTTCAGGACTTTGAGGCGCAAACATCATTGGAAAAAATAGAATCACAAAATTTGATTCAACAAAACATGATGAGATGTGTTGGCCTGTTTTCTCCTAACTCCGTGACACTGGACTCACCTGGAGGAACTCTGTGGCAGACAGGTACAAGTAGGCATTGACGATCTGAAAGCAGGTGCGCAGATTCTCCGAGCTCAGTTCTGAAACACAAAAACAGGGTTCAGACTTTAGCATCAAAGCAATAAATGAATCCGATCAAGAGGAGGCGAGCCTGAGGAGGGCAGACGCTTGTTAAGCCTCTGCAGGTGGACAGCCTCATGGGACTTATGAAAGATCACTGCAAAATTCATTTATACTTGAGTCATTTGAGTTCATTCAGACTTTGCCATTTATAAAAGTCAGACAAAACAGCCAGATGTCTACAAATCATGTGTAAACTCTAAGTCGTCCAGGTATGATTCACAGTAAAAGAAAAATTCTAATCTGTAACTGGGCAAAACGTTGTAGGGGTGAAGACATTTCGCTGCTCATCCAACTGTAAACAATGGGTGTGTTAGTTTCAGTGTAGTTAGCTCCTCCCTTCAGACAGATATAAGGCAGTGTCCAACAGTAATCTGACCGGAACTGAAGAGGCAGCTTGGATAAGCAGCGAAACGTCTTCACTCCTACAACTTTTTGTCCAGTTGACTGATTTGAATTTTTTCTTTTACTATAATAATTTATGAAGCTTATAGTGTGCTAAAGACGCTATTAAAGGTCCATCTGAAACTTTACCATGGTACTAAAGGACCTGTCAGTTTAGAGAATAAAATGGCCAATTTTTTAGTTTTGACATCTGCCAAAATTTCATTGATTTGAACCAATGATTTGGACTAGTGGGTGTAATTGACCCCATTCAGCCACAGACACATTTTTACCAACTTCAGCTCTGGCCAAAGACTGTATAAAGAAGTGGGCTAAGTGAACGTGACGTCACCCACAGCGTTCGGCTCCAGTCAAATGAAGCTCATCGAGGTTAACAGTTATAGGGGCCAATTTGGAGCCGAGTTCCATATTTGGAATTCCGACCGCGAGTATCATACTAACCAAAGAGCCAATCTGGAGCGAGGCTGTTGAAGGTAACACCCCTTCCCGCCTGCTTATCAACGCTGTCAATCAATCCTGTTGCTAACGTTAGTGGGAGCGACATCGGGGAAAGAATCCGCCTGATTTGTCTGTTATTAATGTTCATATCTTGATTTACAGACACAATAGTGAAGTAAAAACCTCAGGATCATGTAGAGCGGGTTAATATGAACATTTTAAGACCAAAATGACGAATCTGACAGTAGCAGTTACAGAGAGAGGGGCCACAGTTTTTTTGAATGAGTCGATGGAGTTGGAAGAGCGCCCATGCTCCCTCCAAAACGCTACACCTCATTTTAACCTCCTTACAATCCATACATTAACATTTGATCTCAGCGCTAAATACTGTGTTAGCATCTTCAGCAAAAGCTAATGGAGGCAGCCGGGGTCAAAGTTCAGGGGTTACAAGTGCACCGCAGCAGAACCAAAGTCTGACATCATTGATCTTTGATACAAACAACATTTAAATAAACCTCAGGCTCTTAATGTCCTCATTAATCACAACAGTCCCAAACCCTTCGGCCAATGTCACAATGGGAAACGCAGTGCTCGTGTGTGGACTCACTGCAGATGTACAAACTAGACCTGGACAGCACAATCAAAACTAGACATGGGAAGAATTATTAAAATGACTAACAGTTTAAAAATGTTGGAGATATTAATAATTATAATTTTAATATTATGAATGAGTTCCATCTTTAAACAACTTTTATAGTATTGTACTTTGTTATCAGTGAAAATAAGATGGATAACATGGCTGGACCCTAGATGCCCCTCCTATGCCCTGATCCTGTTCCGTGGACCCAGGTCGTCCCTTCCCTCAATTGGCTGGATGACCCCTACCCTACTGTGGAGAAGCCTCCCTCTGTCCTTTAGTTGAGTGAGTCTTTCTGTTGGTTAAATCAATTATCTTGTTCAGCCCTAAGAGGCGACTGCTGCTGTGATGTTAGCCTTTACAAAAATACATTGAACTGAATTGAATAACATTAAGGATAAGTAACTTTTCTCTGAACATTCTGGTGAAACAATGGGGATATCTCTGTTGGCGATTATCACGATTATACAAAAAGTCCCATGATCAATTATTGTGTACCCTGTTAATCACCATAAACGATATTATAGTTTATTGACCCATCTCTAATCAAAACCACACGGTCAAAGTAAACTGCAAATACTTAAGTAGAACTTCCTCTGCAAAAAGCCAAATATCCTTTCATTACTTATAAAGCCTCCTAAACCTGAGCTTAAGACCTCAAAATGCCTGTTCTGAAATGTAAGGGACTCTTGTACTAGTTTGTTTAGCAGTTTTTATTCACCCCTCCTGGATTTCTTTAAAATGTGCACTGGGAACAGAATTAAAGGCAAGACAAGGCTAGTTTATCTGTATAGCACAACTGGTACACAAAGTAATTCAAAGTGCTTAACAGAATAAGGAGGACATTAAAATCACAATACAACCAAATCAAAACATAAATAATCATCGTAAAATGAACATTAAAAGAGAAAAGTGCAGAATAAAAACTTTGAAGTCATATGGACAACTAAACAGAACCGTCTAGAGCCTGGATTTAAACATTGTCAAAGTAGAGGCCTGTCTCACATCTTCAGGAAGACTGTTCCAGGGTTTAGCTGCAGAAAACTGAAATGCTGAGTCCCCATGTTTAGTCCTGGTTTAGTCCTAGTTTAGTCCATGCTTAGCCCATGTTTAGCCCTGGTTTAGCCCTGGTTTAGTCCATGTTTAGTCCTTATTTAGTCCATGTTTAGCCCATGTTTAGTCCATGTTTAGCCATGATTTAGTCCTGGTTTAGTCCTGGTTTAGTCCTTGCTTAGTCCTTGTTTAGTCCTTATGTAGTCCATGTTTAGTCCATATTTAGTCCTGGTTTAGTCCATGCCTGTATCACTGAAGACTGCTTCATTTAAATCAAATTTCAACTGCACTGCTCATCACAAAACTCAATATCAAGACTTTTGTTCATCCTTACAACAATTTCTTCTTTGTTAAAAAAAAAAGAAAAAAAAAAAAGAAAAAAAAATGTGTCTCCTGGCCGACCCTCCTCAGAACAGCACACACTGCACATATTTTAATATCAATATTTAATATGTGTGCTCTCCATTAGTGCAGCTGTTAGTCCTGCCTACAACATAAGGTCCTGAAGACAGAGGGGGACCTCCCTATGGGGCGCCCCCAGCTCCTGATGTGTCCTGAGGGTAAATTATAATAAATACAATCATTCACTGAGTTGTGCACAATTGTAAATGGTAAACGGTCACATTTTAAATAGTGCTTTTCCACCGTCAAGGCTCAAAGTGTTTTACATAAAGGAACCACTCACCCATTCACACACACATTCATACAGCAGTGCACACAGACACTGGGGGCGAGGTGGGTTAAGTGACTCGCCCAAGGACACAACGAGAGCATTCATCTGTGGGAGCTGGAATCGCACCGCCAACCTGTGGGTCAGTGGATCTGACCGCTCTACCAGTGATGTTTATGTTGAGAGCGGTATTTGAACCGCCAACCTTCAGATCAGTCGACAAACACTCTACCAACCGAGATACTGTATTTGACACAATTTTTTTTTTACAGTGTGTGAGTTACTACAAGATTTAAGTATTTTGTGGGAATCCTTGGTAGAACAGAACTGTCCCATTGTGAGTGAAGACATTTAGCGAGTTATGAACAGTTATCAATCTGTAAAAGGTCGAGTTAATAACTTGCATGACTCATTACAGATCCAAACGACTAAAGTGTTTCATTCTGCTATTTATTTATTGCAACTCATGATGTTTTAACAATATTGTAGATTTAGAATAGTAAAAGAAAAATTTAAATCCGTCAACTGGACAAAAAGTTGCGGGAGTGAAGACGTTTGGTTGCTCATCCAAACCACTTGTTCAGTTCTAGTTTCAATATTATCGTTTATCGTCTATATTTACTTCAGCAATATATCGAACTTCAAAACGCGCCATCATGACAGGCTGACAAAGTAGTAAAATATGAAACATGGCCAAACAAAAGCATGCATTAAATAACGAATTTAAAATTAGATTAGGTGAAAAAGTCCCATTTTCAAAGCAACAATGAGAAACAGAGCGAGTCTGTTAATAAAGGAATTAACTGAATTATTAAAGGTGTTGTTCCACGGCCCGATCATTATCCCCGTTTTAAATCCTTTGTGGAGAGGCCGACCCAGACTGGCAGAAGTCAGGCTCGCGGCTTTTCCATTGCACACTTGCAGATCTATGCATTATGTATAAGCTGCTTATAGCCACCCCTTTTATATGGGATCAAATAGGAACAATGGCTACAGGCTACTTAAGGGAACAGCCAAGAAAAGAACTACTTTTTACAGTTCAGGTAAGATGGATGCCCTCCAGACGATGTTAACACAATTTACAACCTACTCCAAAGACGTGAAACTGCAGTGAAACAAATTTGATTACTGGCCTGTAAGAATGAGTTCCATAGCTTTTAACTGCTAATTACATTGAGACAATTAAATCGAAAGAAAACAGGACCACAAGTCAAACAATTCACTGCAGTAAAGCCGTCTTCTGTCGTTTATTAGCTGAATAATTGTTTTATCTTGATTTATATTAAAGATAGCACGAAGGAGAAGGCGTTTAGCTGGAGTTTTTGTGGAATTCGATTTAACCCCCCACCGTTTGTTTACATATAAAGACACTGTTTAAAGCCGCTGTACCCGTTTTTACCATGGTTAAAAAACATGAAAAACTGAACTAGTCGGTGTGTCTGTGTACATTAGTGTATGAATGTGTGTGAATGGGTGAGTGGTTCCTTGATGTAAAGCGCTTTGAGTGTCTTGAAGGTGGAAAAACGCTATAAAAAAACCCAAACCATTTACCATTACCATTTATTTATGTTAACGCCGGCTTTGAGTGTCTCATTTTGGGTTGCCAGATCCAACAACTAAAACCAGCGTTCAACAAACCTAAAAAAGCTCTCTATGATATAAAATATGACAGTTAAAGGCATATGACGTTCCTTCAAGAAGAATCACTTAGGTATAAAGCACTTGTTTAACTGTGTAGTAGATAAAGGAAAAACGTCCAGACTCCAGCGATCCAGCTATAGTGCGAAAACAAATCAATTCCCGATATGGAAGAGGGCAAATGGTCCAAACTGAGCCATGCAAAATCGACTAAGTATGTTTACCCTCATTGTACTGATGCTACACACAACCTGCCTATAGAGATTAGAGTAATAAAAGCTGGCAGGGTAAAGACGCCATAAAACCATGAGGAGTTCCCGTGAGATATATAGTGACATGGATACAGGGCCTGAAAACGAAAACAGGATCTATGTGTGCACTTACTCACAGAGACTGAATAATTGTAACTAACACAAACTGACAAGGACTAACACCTGAGACAGTGGCTTAGTTTATAAATGTTGACAGGGATTTTAACAGCCACAACAATAATACAAACATCTGCTAAGGCAAGTACCCAACGGTTTAAGATGAAGATATGTTGAAGGAACTGGTAAAGGGTCACGTTTTTATATAGCGCTTTTCCTCCTTCAAGTCACTCGAAGCGCTTTACATCCAAGGAACCACTCACCCATTCACACACACATTCACACACCAGTGCACGCAGACACTGGGGTTGAGGTGGGTTAAGTGTCTTGCCCAAGGACACAACAGAAACGCACAAAGCTTGGAGTTGTGTTTTGTTTCATTCACACGTTTAACACAAAAACCCTGCATATTTAGGCTGTGTTCTTCTCTCAAACTGAAAACTGTTCCACCTTGTGATGTCATGTGGTAATACAGGAAGTGCTCCACTGTGTTTTTAAACTCCATACACCTTCACTACAATCATTTGGATGATTTCAGCCCTGGAATTGCCAATCCCTACTGAACTAAAGGTAAAAGGAGCTGTTCACTTGAAAACTACCGCTTCATGACATCACAAGGTGAAACAGAGCATTTTGAGCTTTGGTGATGTAGACAGACTAATAATAAAGGGTTACTCAAACATGTGTGAATGAAACAAAACACAACTCCAGCTATGTTTTTGAGGAGGTAACAACATTATAACATGATTTAAAGCTCACAACAGTCAGTTTCGTGTAATATAGGAGCTTTAAAGCCAAAGACACAGATATTGTAACTCCATAGAATTATAAAATCAAAATAGCATAGTACTGTATTGTATTGTAAAATGCTTAACACAAACAAGGGACTTCTTCATTAAAAACTGTATGTATTATCAGGGCAAACATGGAGCCTACAGTGAGTCTGTGTACTGTACAAACATGGATATTGACTCTAGCGTGACTTCACCTTCATGGCTATTTACATTATTTATTTGCTTTTTCTACAGACGCAGTGAAATAAATACGCTCTATCAATACCATCTGGAGACCCTATCCTCCTTGTACTGATACTGTAGCATATCAATACTGTAGTATACCCATAGACTGTATGAAGAAGTGGACTAAGTGAGTGTGACGTCACCCATAGCGTTCGGCTCCAGTCAAATGAAGCTCATTGAGGCTAGAGCAGTTATAGGGGCCAATTTGGAGCCGAGTTCCATATTTGGAATTCTGACCACGAGATTCATAGCAACCAAAGAACCAATCTGGAGAGAGGTTGCTGAAGGTAATGTCCATTCTCGCCCGCTCTCTGCTAAACCAGCAATGCAGGATTAGTAACGCTGTCAATCAAACCTGTTGCTAACGTTGGGGGGAGCGACCACGAGGATAGAAGGTTCCTGATTTGTATGTTATTAATGTTCATATCTTGATTTACAGACAAAATATTGAAATAAAAATACCAGGATCATGTAGAGCGGGTTAATACGAACATTTTAAGACCAAAATGACGAGCCTGACAGCAGCAGTTACAGAGAGAGGGACCACAGTTTTTCAATAGAAAGTGAATTGGACCTGGAAGCTCGCCCTTGCTCACTCCCTATTTGGATGCAGCGGCTAGCGCGTTAGCTATGTCCATTTATATATACAGTCTATGAGTACACCTTAATCCTTTCAGAAACTACCAGTGGTGGGTGAAGTACTCAATTTTGTTACTTAAGTAAAAGTAGAGATACAAAGGTAAAAAGTTACTCAAATAAAAGTATCACATGAAAAAATCTACTTAAGCAAAAGTATTAAAAATATATTTTAATATTTTGGTCAACAGTAACAATACGAATCCATTTCTTATTTTTTTTTTTATGACTTTTGTGTATTTATTTCTATTTGCTCAAAGCCAAAGCTTGAACACAAAAACTTTAGTGATGATGTTACCACGAACATGGTAAAAATAACCCCTCAAATCATATGAAAAGGACTTTTTACTTTTCAGTCCTGTTAAAAATGTAGTGGATTATAAAGTACAGATACCTGCTCTCAAATGTAGTGAAGTAAAAGTAGAAAGTATCCACTGTAAAATGTACTTAAGTATAATTTTTAGGTATCTGTACTTTACTACTTGTACTTCGTTACCTTCCACCACTAGAAACCACACACACAAAAGTTAACATTGTATAAAATGGTGGGGACTCTGGTATTATGCAATGTAAAACTAATTTGAAACTATAGAACTGCTGTTGGGCAACTTTCATAGTGATGTTTTATTAAAATACTACCACAATACTCAGGAACAAGTCTGATATTTATAAGTCGGCAAGAAATTCCAATTTTTTCATTTTCTTAAATATGATTTGAAATAAGTTGGGTTTCCTTCCGGCGATATGAAAACTAGTGCTGTAGTCGATTGAAGAAATTCTTGTTGGACTAAAGACGTGTGCCGCTGAGAGATTGGTCAGCTAAAAGGGGGCCTGGCAAAAACTCTCATAACTATAACGTATCTCTATGTATCTGAGCCAAAGTGCACTCACAAGACTGCACCTGCAGGGGGAGCTCATGCAAAAACTACTATTTACACATAGAAAAGTAATAGTAGAAAGAATGTACTTATATAAAGACAGATTAAACTTACTCACTAATTTCTCCTTTAAACAACAAAACGATAAAAGGCCTACAGCCCGAATAAAAAGCTGCTGATTTTAATTCTTGCTTTCTCTTCATGTGGGCTGAATAACTTAAAGCAGACGTATTCTGCAAAATCGAATATACCCATGAATATTGCGATTTAAAATTCTAACATGAATTCTGACATAACGATCCACGGGTGTCATAGATTATAACTATAGAGCACACACAAGCACAATAGAGCTGATTTAAGAAACTGGGCAGTTGGTTCACTTGTATATATATTCACATTGACATAATGCGTGTCCTCTGCGCCCATCTGCCCATCCACTATAAACAACCGTAATATCCATATGTGCAGATTCTTAATGTATCTGAGGGGGGACTTTAGTCAGCACTTAAGTCCACATGCGTATTCACTATATCTGTAAGGGCTCCGCAGGCAGTGCTAGCAAAAAGTAAGATTTTGCAGTTAACTACTTCTAACTCCAAAGATACACCCAAAGAAACGACAATACATCCCGTCCAGTCTGCCGTGAATCAATTATTTAGCTGTAGCAAATGTTCTTTTGTGGTATGAAGCGAGCCGGAGTGGAGACTGCTGCCGGAATATTCAAGGAAAAATATGAAAGCCAAGCAACAACAAAAGCTCGTGTGTGTGGTCAAGTGAAGGTCATCTTATAAAGAGAGCAGCAAATATGTGTAATGGAGAGAACAGCCGGGCTAGGATCATTCGTCAAAGGAGAAAATATGGTCTTAATGATAGACGACAACTTTGACATGAGAAAGCTGCCTTGTGTTGCGGCCTGAACAAGAGACTGTATATATAAATGGACATAGCTAACCCGCTAGCCGCTGTGTTCCAGATAGGAAGTGATCATGGGCACAGTTACGGCTCCACTGACTCCAGGCTCCAATTCACTTTCTGTTGAAAAACCGTGGCCCCTCGCTCTGTAACTGCTGCTGTCAGACTCGTCATTGTGGTCTTAAAATGTTCGTATTAACCCGCTCTACGTGATCCTGGTGTTTTTATTTTGCTATTTTGTCCGTAAATCAGTCCCGCTAGCATTAGCAACAGGTTTGATTGACAGTAAATCATGTTGCTGATCCAACGGGCGAAAATGGGCATTAACTTCAACAGCCTCACTCCGGATTGGCTCTTTGGTTGCTATGATACTCGCTCCAAATTCACCCCATAACTGCTCTAGCCTCGATGAGCTTCATTTGACTGGAGCCGAACGCTGTGGGTGACGTCACACTCACTTAGTCCACTTCTTTACTTCAGACTGTGGCGTCAGGTTTACATGCAAAGTCTATGGGGAACGAGCGTCTAGGCTGGTCCAACTTTTCAAGCTTTCATGTGGCACGTTTGATTTGAAGAATCTAAACTTTGGGCAAAATTCAAGTACGAGTTTCAAGTATCTGCCCCCGAATGCAAAGGCGTCCAACCAGAGGTGCTTGGTGCGACTTTGACGCCGCAGTGTGAACTCAACATTAGAGATCATCATGTTTCATTAGCGAGGTACATTATTATCAGAAATAAAATGGAAAACAGGAAGTACTCATATTAAAGATGGTAAATATTTTATAATTTGACACAATCTTTAAGTTTTATTTAAGAGATTCTTCTATGTTTTGTAGATAACCTTCTCTCTTTTTCAATCTAAAAAGTTGTGGATAGAATGAACCTTAATACAATTCACTTTAGAGCAGGTATCAGCATGTTTACCACAACATTTTCAAGATTAAAGTAAAGCATCTTTGTACTTCTGCTGAGTCGTCATCGTAAACCTGCAGCAGATGGATCTAAAACATATAAAAAATATAAAAACTGGTTTAAATCTTTGGAGCAGGTTTGTTACAAAATCTGCATTTATACCATATTTAAAGGTACAGTATGTAACTTTTTCTGGTAAAGGTACAAGCTGTTTGTCTTGCTTCGTCCACTCAATAAACTCCATCTCCAAACGGCAAAGTTACAGGTCAGATCTGTGGAGAGGCATTTCCACAGTGTTCCAGTGTGAATGTATGTTTTTCAATATATATTTTAGCAATCAACACCTGTAATTGATGAAATGTAAGATAGATAGATAGATATAAAAGTTTAAAATGCCATACTGTGGAATATTTTAGCCAAAGCAATAACATCTACATAGAGACAAACTAATGATGCCACACTGGGCAAGTTACAGGTCCGATCTGTGGAGAGGCGACCCCGCTCACAGTAACAATATATGCTTTCCAATTTATATTTTAGCAGTCAACACCTGTAATCAAATACATACAGGATAGACACGTTTTCAAATGCCATTCTGTGGAATATTCCAGCCAAAACAATAACATCTCCATGGAGACGAGCAGGTGGCAGAAGTGCAGTTCTTCCCGACACACATGAGAATTACTAAAAGTCAATAAGAGTCTGTGGATAGAGAGAGAGAGTGATTAAAAATGTAGGAGGAAACTTGAGAGCAGCACTGAAGCCGTCACAGTGCAACCCTTTTGGAAACAGTGGCTCTCCTGTAATGTATCTGCGGCCTCATTAAACCCTTTCTTCTCAGTGGAACAAAATACAAGCCTGATGGATGGGGCTCTTTAAACATTCGGTTCTGCAGCTGCTGAAAACTTTCATGAGCAATAATTATAAAATCCATTTCAAATTATACTTGACTCTTGTCTCGCAATAACTGAGAGAAAATGGTTTGAAATACAGACTGCATTAAAGTTTAAATATACAACACAAATCAATAGGCGAGAGGATTCCCATGGGGCTTTGCAACACCTCAGTCGTTCTATAACAGTTTTTTAAAGGGTCAATATTACGCTGTTTTCTGATCTATGTTATAATGTTGTTTCTTCATCACAAACATACCTGGAGTTTGGGGAGTTGTTTCGTTCACACACAAACCCTGCATATTTAGGCTGAGTTCTTTTCTCATATTGAAAACAACTCAAACTGTTCCACCTTGTGATGTCATGTGGTAATACAAGGAACCAATCACACATTCAACAATGCCAATCCGCTCTGCCAATGATGTTTATGTCGAGAGCGGGATTCAAACCGCCAACCTTCAGATCAGTGGACAAGCGCTCTACCAACTGAGCTACTGTATAGATATATTCATTATAATTATTTCAGTATCATTTTTAGCTTGCTGGGTATTCAAATATGATAATCTGTAGTTCTGATTAAGTGTTTTAATATTTTTAAAGTTTGTTCATTCAAGTTATATTTTATTTTATTTTAACCAATGTGTCTGGCATAGAGTCTGAATCTAATTTCACCTGCAGTTTTAAGCTTTATGTGACAGGACAGAAAAGTAGCTTGAAATTGGGGTGAAGAGTGAGGAGAGACATTCACAGCAGACTGGCACAGAGTCAACACATACTCCCAGACGGGGACAAGAGCCAGATCATTTCTATTACTGACTAAACCCTAGAACTCAACAAAAAACTGCATTTCACCTGTCCCCCATCTGTATTAAACATTATTGGCTGATAAAATATTGCTATGTCACCTAAAACCCAGTAATAGAGGTCACACTGTGCATTGACTTGAGTTTAGCCTGGAGTTGTGTGGCGCCCTCTGGTGACTGCTAATCAGCACCTTTCAGATCACTGGGAATCCAAAAGACACAAACATGCTGCTTTATTTAGTAAACCGCAGCCCGCAAGATTTCCTCCATAAGTTTTGAGAGTAAACATCTTTTGCTTTAGCTCAGGCTGATGGTAAATGTGGTATTTCATCAAGTACGGGCAGTTTTTAAAATGTATTTATCTTCAAAAGGCACTAGGCTCTACGCTTTCCCCAAGAGAGGGATTTTTGTCGTGCGAATGTGGTGGGTACATCGGCCGCAAGCTAATGCTGGCCTATATTTCTGTTTTTTGTATATGGCGTATTTTTTCCTTTTCTTTTCATGTTTAATGCTGTTAAGAGTTGGACGTCCTTCAGCGGTTTCGCTTCAGAATTTATAGTTATTAGAGGAGTTCTATGCATATCAAGAAAGATCATTTTGTTACTACTGTATAAAGCTAAAACAGATGGTAAATAGTAAATATAGCACGGTCTAGTCACTCAAAGTGCTTTACCTCAAGGAGCCACTCACCCATTCACACACACATTCATACTGCAGTGTGCGCAGACACTGGGGGCGAGGTGAGTTAAGTGTCTTGCCCAAGGACACAACGACAGTAATCATCTGTGGGAGTTGGAATCGCACTGCTAACCTGTGGGTCAGTAGATCTGACTGCTGACTGACTCTTTATGTCGAGAGCGGGACTCGAACCACCAACCTTCGGATCAGTGGCCAAACGCTCTGCCAACTGAGCACATGTACTTTTAAACATTTATTTTATTATAATTATTTCATTATTATTTTTAGCTTGCTGGGGATTCTAATTGATAATATGTAGTTATGATTAAGACTTTTCTGAATATTTTTAAAGTTTCAGTAACTTTTTTTTTTTTTTTTAATCAATGCGTCTAGGATAGATTATGAACCAATTATTTCACCTACAGTTTTAAGCTTTAAGTGACAGGACAGAAAAGTAGCTTGAAATGGTGGTGAAGAGTGAGGAGAGACAACACAGACGACATAGACACTGGGGGCGAGGTGGGTCAAGTGTCTTGCCCAAGGACACAACGACAGCATTCATTTGTGGGAGCTGGAATCACACCGTCAGCCTGTGGACCAGTGGATCTGACCTCTCTACTAATGGTGTTTATGTCAAGAGCGGGGATTCGAGCCAACCTTCAGATCAGTGAACAAACGCCAACTGAGCCACTGTCGCTGAGGCTGCACACAATCTTATGTGTCTTCACTGCTCCACACGGTTTATATGGATGGACCAGATAATCCTTTATAAACATTATAATCTATGTACTGTATTTTATGCATGTGTGCACTTCATACTCCCCATAATGAAGTGACAAACTTTTGGCACAGTTGAACCAATGAGCAGCCTGTCAGGAGCCGTGGGTAAACTAACAGAAGTAAGCAGGACCGTCGACAGAAATTTGGGGGCCCGGGGCAAGACGCCTCACACGGGCCCCCCTCTAATATAAATGAATAGGATGAAGATCCAATTCTGGGCCTCTAAAACCCTGGGGCCCGGGACAACAAACATTAACATGTTTTTTCTTACACAATTTCTAGTTTTACAGTGTGTTTAAATCATAGCCTGTATAAAAAAGTGGAATAAGTGAGTGTGACGTCACCCACAGCGTTCGGCTCCAGTCAAATGAAGTATGAAGTAATGAACAGCGTCGAATTTGGAGACGAGTTCTATATTTGGAATTCCGACTGCGAGTATCATAGCAACCAAAGAGCCAATCCGGACTGAGGCTGTTGAAGGTAAAGTAACAGTGTCAATCAAACCTATTGCTAATGCTAGGAACCTGATTTGTCTGTTATTAATGTTCATATCTTGATTTACGGACACAAGTGAAATAAAAATACAAAATGACGAGGCTGACAGCAGCAGTTACAGAGAGAGGGGCCACAGATTTTCAATGTAAAGTGAATTGGAGCCAAAGTCCTTGTAGTCGGAAGGGCGCCCATGCTCATTCCTATTTGGAATGCGACGGCTAGCGGGTTAGCTATGTCCATTTCTATATACAGTCTATGTTACCGTGTGCCAATTAGTTTATCTAAGCTTGTGACGACATCTGCAAAGTGGGCTATTGTCTATCCCAATGTATTTCGAATAACTTCTGTTTATGTAACTTAAACCACTCTCTTTAATGGCCAGCACAAATATTAGCTAATCTTCCATCTCTGAGTGACGCTGCACAAGCAGAGATCAGCCTTCAGTCCAGGCAGCCCATCATAATGTTCCAGTCTGCGTGGCCTGTCTCGCTGATAAGCTGTACACTACTGTAGCAATATCCTCTAAGGGAGAGTTCTGTCTGAATATCAATACAAGGGGAGGTACGGGTTCGACTATTCCAACTGAAATGATTGAATCCTCATTGTGGGCCCAGAGCAGGTCAGACAGAACAGAGCTGGATAAGACTTTCATCATCTCCCACCCTCCATCTTCACTCGTGCAAATGGACCAGACCACCCCAGTGTGCCCTCGCTGAATACAAACAGCCCGGCTAAACAAGACCATCTGCCTAATTTCAGTTTCTACACTGACCCCAACGACACAATATGACTGTCATGAGAGAGATTCAACGTCTGAAGATAAGTTAAAAGCCACAACAAGGAATTTCATAGCTCCATAGACGTTATACACAAGGCGATATTAAAAATTGAAATGTAGTTTTTTTAAAGCATTTGACCCATTCAGGAGCAGTGGACAAGTGGACCCAGACATGACAAAGAAGGTTCACTGAGGTGGTGATAAAATTGTAAATCTCATAAATTATGCTATTTTCTATGTTCTATGTTGTTTCTTGATCACAAACAGACCTGGAGTTGTGTTTTGTTTCATTCACACGTTTAACACACAAAACCTTCATATTTAGGCTGCGTTCTTCTCTCAAACTGAAAACACTCCGTTGCACCTTGTGATCTCATGTGTTAAGACAGGAAGACCTCCACTGTGTTTTTAAACTCCACACACCTTCACTAGAATCATTTGGATCATTTCAGCCCTGCAATCACCAATCTCTACTGAACTAAAGGTAAAAGGAGCTGTGAACTTGAAAATAACCGCTTCATGGACATCACAAGTGGAACAGAGCATTTTGAGCTTTGGAGATGCAGACAGACTAATAATAAAGGAGGTAACAATATTATAACATGACTTAAAGCTCACACGAGTCAATTTCCTGTAATGTAGCACTTTTAACTTGGCTCTGTGCAGAATAGCGCACGCCAGCCTCATTGTTAGCATCACTACTTCCTGTCCAGTTTTATCTCTATGAGGTTTTTGCCGAGTCACGTTAAAATGAATAAATATTTAGAGAGCTGTGGGTGGATGTCACTGACAACATGACACTACACACTACACTACACAAATAAAATGAATACTTCAGCAGAGGACACTTCTGTGTTTAGAAAGAGACATGTTTGTGTCCCAATGCTAACGCTAATTTTGAGGCATAATACATATTAAATCAACACTACAAACTGAAGTATCCTACATATAAAAATAATTGTGTAGTCTTTATTTGAATTAATTTGAATTTGAATAGGTTGTTTATTTTAAGTTTTAATAAAAGTGTAATTGTGTATCTTTATTTGAATTAATTTGAATTTGAATAGGTTGTTTATTTTAAGTTTTAATAAAAGTGACTGTTTGAGACACAGTGAGCTAGCTAGCGTGCTACTGTGCACAGAGCCTATTGAACCAGAGATGGTGGAGAGCAGCAAAATGGGCAAAGAGGAAGTAGACATCCTTAGGGAGTAGAAATCTAACCTCCTCCTGCTTATAGGCTTATAATGCTTTTATCGCCAGCACCACTCCCCCATCTAAGTTACAGGAAATACGGTATATTTTTCAAATTCTTTTTTAGATCTCACTTCTGTATTGGCTGGTTAAGATATTAATTGATTTATTTTGGCACATCCTGAGATCCTACTTTCACCTCTTCTAAAGCTTGGATTTGTGTGTCTGTCTGTTTTTGGCATAAATATACAATGAACTTTCTTTTTCTTGTTCCATCCATCCATTTTCTTCTATTTATCCAGGGCCGGGTCGTTGGGGCAGCAGTCTAAGTAGGGATTCCCAGACTTCCCTCACCCCAGACACTTCCTCGAGCTTCTCCGGTGGGACCCGAAGGCGTTCCCGGGCCAGCCGAGAGTCATAGTCCCTCCAGCATGTCTTGGGCCTTCCCAGGGGCCTCCTCCGGGGGATTTTTCATGTTCTCCTTGTGCACTGAATTTGAGTTCTAACGACAACTGAAAAAAAAAACATCCCGGCTAAAATCCAGGTCCAACTTCGCCAACTGCTCCTGAACGGGTCAAATGCTTCAAACAGGTCTAATGGAGAACCAACATTTCTACCGTCCTCGACTCTCAGAAACACAGGTACAGTTGTATGTGAAGTAGGGTTGTCCAAAAGTCTATACCCAAATATTCATCAATACTAAAACTGAGCAAGTTTTGATACTGAAAAAATACATAGAATTGACACTTTTCCTGAATAGTTTTTGAAAGTTCTTAATCTGTTTCATAATTAGAATACAGCCATGTGGTAGGAATATGGAAACTACTCTTGTTTTGTGTTGAAAATTAGATTTCACTGACTAAAAGTGAGTGCTTTTTATTATCATTATGGTATAGAGCAGTTTTATTTGCATCGAAATAGTTTGAAATGTTATCATTACAAAACTAATCTGAAGTATATCAAGTATAACTACATACTGTGTATTGTACTAATTGGAATTGACCATTTCTATTCGGCTACTGTTTCAAGGTCCTATATTACACAAAACGCTTAAAGAAAAATATAAACAGTTCTGAAGAACTGAAGAAGTGGCTTCGATGAGCTGTGAAACATCTTCACTCCTACAACTTTTTGTCCAGTTGGGACAGATTTTATATTTTTCTTTTACTATGGATCAGACCTGGACGACTGAGGGATTACACAGACATTACACAAAATGGACTCTTGTGAGGTTTAAGACATGTTATAATGTTGTTACCTCCTCAAAAACATACCTGGAGTTGTGTTTTGTTTCATGCACATGTTTGAGTAACCCTTTATTATTAGTCTGTCTACATCTCCAACGCTCAAAATGCTCTGTTCCATCTTGTGATGTCATGAAGTGGTAGTTTTCAAGTTAGCAGCTCCTTTTACGTTTAGTTCAGTAGAGACTGACAATTCCAGGGCTGAAATCCTCCAAATGATTCCAGTGAAGGTGTGTGGAGTTTAAAAACACTGAGCAATTCCTGTATTTCCACATGACATCACAAGGTGGAGTGTTTTCCAGTTGAGAGAAGAACTCAGGCTAAATATACAGGGTTTGTGTGTTAAACATGTGTGAATGAAACAAAACACAACTCCAGGTCTGTTTGTGAGGAGAAAACAACATTAGAACATAGATCAGAAAACAGCGCAATATGGGCCCTTTAACTGTAGCTTTTTTGGTAATATGGAGCTGAACAAAATGTATAGTGACTCAACCAAAGTTTTCTCAGTGATCCCAATAATCATTAGCGTCTGTTATCGCAGTGAGACACGGCGCTCATTTTGCTGCTAATGTTGTTAGCCTAAGCGGATGGAGCAGCATATGCCCAGGGCTGTTGTAGGCTTTACTGACTAAGGCTCAATCAGTGCTTTAGCAGCTGGTTTGGGGACTATTTGATTAAATGAAATGACGGCATCTGCATGTTTGTAGAGTGGTATTAGCTCGATACCTGCTTTTGGAAATTTGTTTGCGTCTGACTTTGTTTAATCGTTTTCCACATGTTGGACGATGAACAAGAAAATATGAAGCTAAATTTAACCAGCCCAAAAAAACAAAATATTACAAAATTCATTGAAATTACATCTGTTGTGGCTTTTTATGTAGCATGTACTGTAAGAACGATTGCAATTATTTTTCAGTCCCTTAGCCCAACCCTTTTTATTTATCAGGGTCTATACAGATTTTGACCTTATTTGGCCCCAACCACTTTTGGCTCCAAACTGCGCTTTCTTCGTGGTGGCTCTTCGTGGAATCCCATTCTTTTCAATGGCGAATTCGGGAAAAGTTTCACCTCAAAAATATGATATAAAATGGTGTTGACTTGGGTAAAATGTTCTATGTTCATGTGCTCCGACAAGTGAACACCTCACCCATTCTCTGGAGGCTTTAAAACGGCTCTGTCGTCCGAATAGAACGTATTTGCTGTCAAAATTGCCAGCCCCGTACAAATTAATGCAACCAAAATGACGATGGCGGCGCCCATGGCAACTTACGAAATAAGGTGAATACAGACAGATATATTTTCGAAGGCTGACCTCTGCTTGAGTAACGTCACTCCAAGATGGAAGATTAGCTAATATTTGTGCTGTGAGCGGTTTAGGTTATATACACAGAAGTTATCGGAAAGACAGTCCAGCCCTGTTTATGGGGGCATACAGTTTCACTCCATGCAAACAAACACATTTTTTTACTTTTCTTCATACATTATTTGACAAAGAGATGGGGGATATATTGACTACTCAAACAAGATCATAATAGGCTCTGTGCACGGTAGCAGGCTAGCTAGCTCACTGTGTCTCGAAGCTAATGCTAACTATTATTAAAAGCCTAAAATATAAAATTAACAGTATTAAAATTAAAACTGATTAAAGTACAGAATACCCGACTGTTTTTATATGTAGATAATTTCAGTTTGTGGTGTTAATTTAATATTTGTCATGCTTCAAAATTAGCATTAGAGAGATACAATTGGACAGAAAGTAGTGACGCTGAACGAGGTTGTCGGGAATAGTGACTTTACTCAAAAACTGGGTCATATTGCTGTAACGCATTTTGTACAGCGGCAAGCTTTTGGTTTTGCTGTTCTTGTGTGTTTTTTTGTATTGTTTGTAGCTGTATTACATTACATGCCGTCAGATTTCTGCCTAGTGGAACAATAAAGCTAATCTCGTCTCCTCTCATCTTATTCCAGTCACAATAATGTAGTCAGTCAAGGGCATCTAGAAAACGCTGATGAAAAATGAGCAACTGAAAAAAAGAACAAAACTCTTTTTAATTTTTGCACTTTCTGTGAATATGATGTGGGTTTGGTCTTTAGACTAGCAGAAAAATTAAAAATCAAACAGCCTAGCAAATCTCAAAGAGGCCATCTCCCTTCGGTGCCAGACTGAGAAGGTCTCTGAAAAGCCATGGGTGAGTAATCATGCTTGAAAGAAGAGGAGTTTGAAAAGCTCAGCCAGGGATTCAGTGAAGAGGCAGACAAACTGTTATACGTAGACCCAGTGTATGCGCTGACGGCCGTATGTGCCCAGTCAACAGGGCCTGTCACGAGAACAAATTTTGAAGTTCGCTGAATAAAACATAGACGATAAACGATAATATTGAAACTAATTTACGCCACTGACGCAAAAACACCACAAATATATGTCATGATAGTCACTGTATTGACTTACTGTACAATATATGAAAAATGGAACAATGTATTCTGGGCCTGAATGTTTAGAAGTACTTTCTTTGCAAAAGTGGGGAGATTTTGGGTATTTTTGTTGTAATGCGATAAGATCTGAGCTGTGGAGGGGTGAATAAGTCCCTTTCATGGCTAATTATTGGTACATTCTGCTGTGTATTTGTTGCAGCTCATGTCTTTTAATGAAACAGTTTATTTAAAAATGGTTCCCTGGGATTATCCCGCATTATTTAAATCTTAATTAGTGGCATAAAGTAGCTTCAATATTATCGTTTATCGCAATATTTCTCTATATCGTGCTTCAAAATTTGTTATTGTGACAGATCTGCCCACAAAACTATTCTAAATCTACAATATTGTACCAAAAAAGCTATGAGCTGCAATAAATAAACAGCAGAATGAAAAGCTTTAGTTCTTAGTTTGCATCTGTAATGAGTCATACAAGTTATTAATTCAACCGTTTATGGCTTAAATCTTATACAGACAAAAAAATAACCAAAATATTTCCCAGCAGTGCAAAGAAAAAGTACACACGATAAATATTGACCCTCCCTTCCCCAGGCCTACAGTCAACACCACTGAAGTCATTTTAAACGTTTTGCAGTAGTACAAAGTTGTTCCTCACTTACATTATGCATTCTGAGCATCCTAATTATTCACCGTAATGAGATTATAAGCACTTTTCACAGCTTTCAGAAACCAGAGTTTGGTCATCACGGTAACGTAAACAACAGCTAGCATGCCAACAGTGCACTTCCTGATTATCTGACAATAAACCGCTTTATAATCAGATGCAGACAGTACACGGCGGACTTATTTTGACCCCAAGAGCTGCTTATACAATACATCTGTCCTGGGGCAAGACACATTTTGCTCAAATACATGGGGAAAAAAAATAAATACAATTGGATACAGCCCCTTTAACTATTTCAGCACAGAATAGGGCTGCAATTTCAATTTCAATTAAACCTACAAATTCTTCATGGGGACCTGTTGACGATAAGTGCAGCTGATATGGACAAAAACGAATATCTACATGTTTTTAGAGTATCCCGATAACTATATTAATACTGTACTGTGCAAATCCAACATAAATGCGCTTCAACTTGTCTTTAAATGTATTTGTTTAAAGCTTAATTAGCCCTTTTTGCACCATTTTTATTACATTTTATTATTATTATTTTTTTTAAATATTATAATCTATTTTTCTAGTTCTAGTTGCGCACTGTATTTGATAGTAGATTCACTTGATTCTTGTATCATTTCCTCTCTCAAATGAAAAAAACTGCAAATCTAATCGCAGTGCCATATATTCCTTCAAAATGGCTCCTCACATGGACAGTATCAGTATCGGCGCCTTGTGTGAGAGGTGTAATACGAATTCATTTAATGTTTGAAGAGCTCTAGCACAAAGTTCTTTTCTGATGGAGACATTTTGAGTCTATAGAGAAAGCTGTTAACTTTGAGACCCCTACACCATGTTCTTTCACCGGGTTTATTCAAGCACGTGATGAGAACCAAAGATCTCCCCTTATCTAGACGAATGGCGTGTCGTATCCCGTAATAGCTGACTGATGGGATTTTGTCATAGAGAAGGATTACGTATTACTCAATTTGTTTTGCCATTATGATAATAGCAGGGCTTAAATAGTTGAGCGGTATAGGATGGCTGCTAGATGCGACCCTGAGCGGGAAAAGATAGATCAAAATGAGCATCACAAAACCATTACGTTTTATAATCAAATAGAGTCCAGCCTACACTCGGCAGGTCAGGGGGCAGTTAATGATGTTGTGGTCATTAAGCTTAAATATTCAAATGTAAATGGAAAATAAATGACATTTGTAATTTAATGGGGAAATAATGTGGTATTTTTCTGTGCTGGTGGGGTTAAACTGTGTCATAATGCAGATCCTCTCAGTCTTTAACCACAGTCTGTATAAAGAAGTGGACTAAGTGAGTGTGATGTCACCCACAGCGTTCGGCTCCAGTCAAATGAAGCTCATCGAGGCCAGAGCAGTTATAGGGAACAATTTGGAGCTAAGTTGCATATTAGGAATTCCGACCGCGAGTATCACAGCAACCAAAGAGCCAAGCCGCACCGCTGGTTTAGCAGTGCTGTCAATCAAACCTGTTACTAACGCTAGCAGATGCGACCTATGGGAAAGAAGCCGTCTGATTTGTCTGTTATTAATGTTCATATCTTGATTTACGGACACAATAGTGAAATCAAAATACCAGGATCATGTAGAGCAGGTTATTACGAACATTGTAAGACCAAAATGATGAGCCTGACAGCAGCAGTTACAGAAAGAGTAGCCACAGTTTTTCAGTAGAATGTGAATTGGAGCCGGTAGCGCGCTCATGCTCACTTCCCATTTGGAGCGCGGCAGCTAACAGGTTAGCTATGTCCATCTATATATACAGTCTATGTATTTAACGCAGTTTAACCGCTTCTCCCTGACATTCAATATTAGCTAGAGAGGATATCTTGGTGTTTTATTGTCCTTTTCCTATGTATCGTGTGATCTGTATATTTGTTTTTTGTTTATTTTTATGTGAAGCACTTTGGTCAGATGAAGTAGTTTTAAATGTGCTATAGAAATAAAACTGAATTGAATAGGTGGGTAGTGCTCTGTTACATTTACTTTGGTATCTTTTTAATAGAATTTTACTTTTCTGAGCAGTTTTCAGACACCATATCTTACCTATATGATAAATACATTTATTGTTACTTATTAGTATTATTAGTAACAGTACTTAAGACATTTTGGCTACTCTTCCCAATGTAAGTCTAAGGTGACAAAAGCTTTATGTTGAAAGTATAAAATGATTTGAAAATTTGCACCACTTCTCCAGATATGATTTCCTTTTTCTCATTTTTGTGGTCCAGCTTAAAAATAATATGTTCATTGTTTAAAGGTCCTATATTATGCAAAATTGACTCTTGTGAGCTTTTAGTCATGTTGTTGGCCAAAATTCCTGCCAACTATTGTGAGAAGTTTGTTGAAGAATATCCAAAACATTTGACCCAAATCATACAGTTTAAAGGCAATGGTACCAAATCCTAATGAAATGTATGTAAACTTCTGACTTTGAAGAAAAGAATGAAAAAATACTTCTCTCATTATTCTAGCATTTAGCAAATAGAATTTTGGTAATCCTAACTGACCTAAAACAGGAAAAGTTTAGTCTGATTTCATGTCAGACAGTGAGAAAAAAAAGCATATGTCTTTTTATATAGTGCATGTAAACTTCTGGGTTCAGCTGTGTATTGAACGATAACTCAATATAGCGATTACTGTGACAGGCCCAGCACCTGCTCTACCTCTCTGTTTGTTCTTTAAATGTTTTACTGTAGATCAACAAAGAATCAAGTATCTTTTGCCTTTGATTTACACAAGAACAGCCTCGCAGTGCTTTAAATGGGCAAACTTTTGAGAATCTGAACGATGTGTTTTTGTCTCACAGTGGGGAAGCTCTTGGATTGGCTCCACACTGACAGATTGGCGGTCTACAGACGGCGTGCAAGCTGACGAGTTGGCTTTAAGGCCTCACACCATCGCATTTAGTCTGAAACTGTCTAACATATGCAAAAGAATCATGATAGCTCTGCTGCGGCTCGGATAAAACCAACTGAAGTTAGAAGGTTTCAAGCTATGTGTCAACAAATAGTACTTAAAGGTCCTATATTACACGAAATAGACCCATGTGAGCTTTAAGCCATGTTATAATGCTGTTACTTCCTCAAAAACTACATCTCCAAAGCTCAAAATAATCTGTTCCACGTTGTGATGTCATGAAGCAGTAGTTTTCAAGTTAACAGTTCCTTTTACCTTTTGCTCCGTACAGATTGGCAGTTCCAGGGCTGAAAACATCCAAATTAACAGTTCTTTTACCTTTTGCTCCGTACAGATTGGCAGTTCCAGGGCTGAAAACATCCAAATGATTCTAGTGAAGGTCTATGGAGTTTAAAAACACAGTGGAGCACTTCCTGTATTACCACATGACATCACAAGGTGGAACAGAGTGTTTTCGGTTTGAGAGAACTCAGCCTAAATATGCAGGGTTTGTGTGTTAAATGTGTGAATGAAACAAAACACAACTCCAGGTCTGTTTGTGATGAGGAACCATTATAACAGATCAGAAAATACCTTAATGGGCCCTTTGCCTTTGGTGCAGCAACAGCTAAAATACAGAGGGAACTACATAGACCATGATCCTTTGCTTCTTTCAGTGCAGACTACATGAAGGAATAATATTAAGCACATGTTAAATCTTAATTCTTTGGATTATGACAGATCCAACAGCTCGTCAAGGCATTTTAAAAGGAAAACATAGAATATTCACAATTTTGTTAGTCTCAACAAAATATCACAATAAAAATCGTACTGTGAGATAGTGTCTATGCTGTCAGGCTCATCATTTTAATCTTAAAATGTTCGTATTAACCCGCTTTACATGATCCTGAGAAGGGGTGTTCATCAGCCTAGCCCCGGATTGGCTCTTTGGTTACTATTATACTCATGGTCGGAATTCCAAATATGGAACTTGGCTCCAAATTGGCCCCTATAACTGCTCTAGCCTCGATGAGCTTCATTTGACTGGAGCTGAACGCTATGGGTTTAGTCCACTTCTTTACAAATCCTATGATGCCCATTCATTGGCACTGTACCACTGCAATAAAAAAGTATTAAGTATTTCAAGTTTTTTATCATGATTGGAGTAAACCTGATGTTAGCTAGCATCAGCATATCAACCATCAATTCTTAGGAAAGAGGACATTTAGAGCGATCTGGTCATAAACAGGTTCCTTCTGGGGGAACGGTCCATTTGGAACAGGCAAGATTTAGTAGGAGCTCTGGATAATGAAATAAAATGACAAGGTAATGCAATATAGAGGAAAAATGGAAACTAATGGAGTCTATAACTGTTCACACTCACGCGTATAAAACCAACAAAAGCATAGAGCGATTTCTCCCATTCATCATAACTGCACTGTGGAAGAGTTCAGAGTGTGGCGGCTGCAACACAGAGCAGAGCTAGACAGAGCAGTGAGCCCAGGGAGGGGTCTTGACCATAGGCCGTATAAAGAAGTGGACTAAGTGAGTGTGACGCCACCCACTGCGGTCAGCTCCAGTCAAATGAAGCTCATCGAGGCTAGAGCAGCTATAGTAGTGAATTTGGAGCCGAGTTCCATATTTGAAATTCCGACAGTGAGTATCATTAGCAACCAAAGAGCCAATCCGGAGCGAATCTGTTGAAGGTAGCAGGAAACGGGCGCTTAGCAACAATCAGACCTGTTGCTAACGCTAGTGGGAGCAACCTCTGGGAAAGAAGGAGCCTGATTTGTCTGTTATTAATGTTTATATCTTGATTTACGGACAGAATAGTGAAATAAAAATACCAGGATCATGTAGAGCGGGTTAATACAAACATTTTAAGACCAAAATGACGGGTCTGACAGCAGCAGTTACAGAGAGAGGGACCACAGTTTCTCAATACAAAGTGAATTAGTCGATGGAGCCGGAAGCGCGTCCATGATCACTTCCTATTTGGAACGCAGCGGCTAGCAGGTTAGCTAGGTCCATTTATATATACAGTCTATGGTCTTGCCCAAGGACACAACAACCGCATTCATCTGTGGGAGCTGGAATTGCACCGCCAAACTCTGGGCCAGTGGATCTAACCGCTCAACCAATTAAGTTTATGTAGCGGACGCGCGCTATACCAAGTGAGCTACTGTCGCCCCATGAAAAATACAGAGGTATAGGCCCATTTACATAGACGTGATGCATTTTTCCTCATACGGTCCATTTGAAAATATAAAACCAACAAAAGCATAGAGCAATTTGTCTCGTTCATCATAACTGCACTGTGGAAGCGTGGAGCTAGTCCGAGCACTTAGCCGAGGCAGGGCTTTTGACATTATAATTAAAGAATCGGCTGCTCTTGTTTGGAGTGATGGAGCACGTCTCTTTATCAGGCAGAGCAGGCTACATACCTGGCACTCTGACACCAAAGCCAGCCAGAGCCTCCAAATGATCTCCACCCCTCCTCTGGTCTCCGCGGACTAAACAAATGAACTACCGGATGTTTATATGAAAAACTGCCAGAGATGCCGACTAGACTGGAATACTGAACAAAAACTTGGTACGCTGCAAAAACAGAAAAGGATAGCTTCAGAATAGATGGATTTGGCATAAAAAGGTTAAGTAAAGTGATGATTTTGTTGTTTTTATCGGTGTCTTTAAAACAAGAGTAAGCAAAATGAAGATACGATTAGCAAGAGAGAGGAGCCGCAGTTTCTCAATAGAAAGTAAACTGAAGCCAGAGTCGACGGAGCCGGAAGTGCGCCCATGACCACTTCCTGTTTGGAACACAGTGGCTAGAAGGTTAGCTATGTCCATTTATATATACAGTCTATGGTTTTGACATTTTAATTTGAGAGTTTACAGTGTAACAACGCACTTGGGTAAAAGTTTTGGTTATGTTTCCAACTGTGATCCAAGTCTAGAAATGACAAAAGCTTTATGTCACACTTAAAGGCGCTGTACCTGAAAAACGTGAAAAACAGAACAAGATCGCAGTGGTCCAAAGTTATTCCTCACTTACCTTATGCAATCTACATATCCTAATTACCTCACCACGATGAGTTTATAACAACCACTAGCATGCTAACCGCACGCTTCTTGCTTCTCAGACAACAAAACCCTTTATACTTAGATGCAGACAGAACACAGTGGACTTACTTTGACCTCGAAAGCTGATTATACAATATATCTGTTCTGGGACAAATTTTGTTTGAGTACATGGTGAATGATCACATTTTTATATAGAGCTTTATGATGCATTTGATGACTTTATATAGAAACGTGATCACCGAGCCAAAGAACTGCTAGAAAATAATGAACAAATAAGACTGCAGAGATCCCCTGCATGAACGGCAATAAACATTAGCGAACATAACATACATTGAGGTAATAGTCCTATAAAAATAAAGGCCCCATTAACATCTCCATATTCAAATATTTTTATACAATTATGTCATTTTCAACCAGAAAAAAATGAAAGTTTATATCTTTTCCGTTTGTGTTTACGCTACAAAAACCCTCAAGACTGTATATCGGATTTTTTTCATTTGTACCAAAATGACTATACGACGCTGCTGAATCCTACGAGTATCACCGATTAAGAAAATAAAACTGGAGAGGGAAGTGCGTACGTCACAGTGGGCGTGTAGCGGTGGAGGTGAAAGCGAAGGTAGATCAGCAAAATGCCGTTTTGAAAATAAGTGATTAGAGATTCCTCAAAAATGAATCACTCCAAATACAACTTCAGAGCCTCAATGAGAAGAAACGACTAGAACATGTTTAAAAGCTCTGAAAAGTCCAGTTTACAGAATAGGTCTGATTTAATACTTGCATCTGGACCTGATGTCCTAACTCTAGACACTTCTGAAGCATATTTCTATAAGATTTCTATTATGAAAAAATAATTACTACGACTGCTTAAACCATAATTGGAATAAAGCTTATTCAAACGATTATTTGCTTACGGTAGATAAAATGACGAAGAGAATGAACATGAACGAAGATGAGATGAAAGTAGACTGTAAACTTACTAAGTAAGTTACTTACTTAAGTAGAACGGTCCAATCAGTGAGCAGCTTGTCCACTCTAGAATTAAGCTTAAGAGTACACGTTTTTCTAAATGATTACAGCAATAATCTTAATTATAACTGAATTAATCACACAGCTCTAATACAAGCAATTTGGACTTTACACTCAGTAAATAACACAAATTATTTCACTCAAGAGTATGCAATAGTAAACATTTATATTCTAGCCTGGCACATTCTCTCCCTTACTGTGCCTGCTCCAGTGGTGGAAGGTAACAAAGTAAAAAGCAGAAAAGTACTTTACTTAAGTACATTTTACAATGGATACTTTTTACTTTTACTTCACTACATTTGAGGGCAGGTATCTGTATTTTCTACTCCACTACATTTTTAAACTGGACTGAAACCCTCAGCCTTTTTATTAAAAGGCTGAGGGTTTATT
>KN484478.1:0-13436 GCA_000787095.1 Periophthalmodon schlosseri
TATTATTATTATTTTTTTTTTTTTATATTATTATATTTTTCCCCATTAATTTATTTGGCTTGGACAAAAACCTACAAGTCCATTATCCATATGTTGCACAATGTTGCCATTTTTTGGGCACAATCTCTTGTCCCCTTCATACTAAATTTTACGTAATCATTATCTGGACTATATGGACTATATATGGACTCTAAAACACATATGGAAATACCTTTTTTAATAACAAAGGCATGGTCATTTTAATTGTAAATATTCTGTATCTAGAAGCCTTCTGTCACCCTATCTCAACCTTTATTTGGCTGATTAGTATTTTTTTTTTAAAGACTTATACAATACAATGATAGTAGTCGACTAGTCAGCGATCAGCTTTGATTAGTCAAACTTACAATTCCTATATTACTTTGTCTTCATCGATTTTCTATACTGTGTAAAACTTTTCAATATGCTCAAAATAAATATTTGCTCCATGTAAATGTGTATACGTTTCTTAGCCTTTTGTTTTCATTACCCTATTTATTTGCGTGTCAAATATCTAAATATCTGGACTCGAGCTGAAGTGTGCTGTCAGAGGTTCATGCAATCCAGATAGACTGAGATGACCCTATTCACAGCTGCTCACTAAGAAGGCTCTACAAATAACAGTGGTGAATGGCGCCCTCAAGTGGTATTACTACAAAATAGGAATCTCACGTTTTTAATGGTTTCAAACAATGCCATTATTTGCCATGAGGGACTCAAGTACTTGTTTTATGCATGTACATATTTCACAGTGGCTGCACATTCTGGATGTAATTTGAAGAAAGATGACAACAAACTGCTGAGTTTGTTAAATCTGATTAAAAATGCAAACAAATACAATTGGGCTAAAGCTCCCCACAGTCTCTATTTAAAAGGATGTGATGTACCACAATATATTAATTTCTAGTTATGTCCATTCACAACATGGCTGATTTTAGTTTTGTTATAATTTTGACAAAAATCATCAATAAATTGTCTGCTTAATCCATAATTTAAAAAATATTGATTACAAAATGACAACAAAAACAATTAAATTGTAAACTAATGTAGTGTTTCGTTCAAGCATTAAGAAAGAATTCCACATTGTTTCTGTAATATTGTATTCCTTTTTAATCCTTTTATTTGAATCAAAAGTTCTTATATTTCAATACTGCTTCACGTTTTTTCCCTGCAGATGCTACAACTGTGGAACCCCGGGTCACCACGCCAAGGAGTGCCAGCTGCCCCCCCAGCCTAAAAAGTGCCACTTCTGCCAGAGCCTGTCTCACATGGTGGCCTCATGTCCACTCAAAGCACAGCAGAGGGCTGCACTGGACACACAGGGAGCAGCCGTCGCCATGGAGACGGAGGCGGGACCCAGCCAAGGCATGGACACTGAGATGACCGACTGACACTTTGACCTGGACTGTGGACAGTAGGCAGGAGTGGACAAAGCAGTGGAGAGGTAGAGGCTGTTTCCCAATTACAGGGTCATCCATGTGGAATGATCTCCACATGTTTTCCGTAGAATTCCCTACAATTGATCAATAAAGGCACTGTACCTGTGTCTTAAAAACAGAACTAGTTCATTTTAAACGGTTTGCAGAGGTCCAAAATGATTCCTCACTTACCTTATGCATTCCAAGCATTCGAATAATTCACTGCAGTGAGTTTATAAGTACTTTTCACAACTTTCAGAGGCCAGAGCGGAGTTTTGCCATCACAGTAATTCTAACAGCTAGCATGCTAACCACGCAGTTTGTGGTGGTGGTCGATGGGCTGTATGTGTAGATTGACAGTCAGGCTTCTGTTATTTCTGTTGTCCAAAGTAGGCTTCTTTGGCTACAGGCGTAACTGACCATAAAGGCTTGCAGAGAAAATAGTTTGAGCATCTGAAAAACTTGGTGCTTTCCAGATACTCAAATGAATGTTCATATACATGAAGTCACAGGAAGAACATTCATTTCAGTGGGGAAACAGACTGAAGCCACTGAAGCCTGGTATAAACCGGAAGGAGTTTGTGTTTCTATTGTGGCTACAGCTTTTTACCAATGTTTTATGAGCTACCAGCCACCTTTTTGTAAACATGAGCGCATGTGTTGTCTCCATCACATCTCTCCCTCTGCACTAGCTTTACCACTCCTTTGTGTACTGTATCTAAGACATACCACTGCTCCTTTGTTTTATTCTAGGGTTTAAGCTTCTGACAAGTCTCTGAACATTCAAGTTGAACAATCGCAGACCAAGGGAAGTGTAGCCCAGTGAACTTTGTGCTTTCTCTGAATATCTCCAGTCTGTAAGTGAAGACATTAGCCTGTCCAAGCCTTCTAACATAGCAGCAAGTAGCCTGAGAGGAGTATCCAGTGACTGTACTAGCCTAATGTAATGGCACCTCTGTTTAAGTGCTGGTGTAGTGTTGCACCAGATTTGACTGGAATTCAACCCAGTACCATTTGAAATAATACGGGAATGCCAGGACTTTCTGTAGTTACAACAATCAATACTAGAAGTACAATGACATGTTTAAAGAGGGGGTATTTTACTTCTAACTGCTAACGCATAACATATTTGGATCACCATGTTACCTTTTATTGTTTGGAAAATGCTATATTCGGCCAAAACAATGTATTCAAATGTTTAATATGTTTCAGTTTAGTTTTTGACGCTCTGAGTCCGCTTCAGTGCGCCATCACAACACAATCACTGTGCATCCCGCTAATGATACTAGTGCACATCGTGTCAGGTTTGTGAAATTGTAGTGCATTGTTTTGTATCATGCTTTTGTATGTTTATGGGAAAAGGTCGTGCGGGAGCGTGGGTTGCATTGGCTTGTGGGCTGAGCCTTGTACAGAATCGCACTGCTTATCGTAACGAGGGTTTGAATAGGGCCCGGGAGAGATCGTAAGATTACTCAAACATGCATGGATGACATATAAAACCTCTTCAGGCGTGTTGATGAGGGAACAATCTTATAACATGGTAGAAGGCTCCAAAAAGTCAATTTTGCATAATACCCCCTTTTTAATACACATTTATAGCAGAACTAGACTGTCTGTCTTTTGTGCCTTGATTTGATGGAGGAAGGGAGGATAAAGAGAGGCTTACAAATGAACACAGATGAACGCAACACTGAACAGCTGACTTCCATTCTCTCTTGACAAAATATATTTAAAAAAACCCTGGATATTTTATTATTTTTAATTGAATGTAAATGAGCTCACTTCTGAATGTGAGAGAACGTTACGACCCAAGTGCCAGGTGCCTCAGTGCAGGGAGCTTACTGAAAACATTATACAAACACAAAGTACCTTAACCTACGAAGGATCTTTCTATTGGGAAGAAACGCTATACCAAATACTGTATGTAGTCATTTTGTATGCAAGACATGTAATGATTGTATGGCAGATATTGTCTGCCACAAATGAAGAATGAATGTTACTTCAACACATCTACAAAAACTAGGGTTGTTCGGAACAGGGCTGCACAATATGGAAAAAAAATAGGCTACAGCAATATTTATATTTCTTGAGACAGTAAGTTCATTTACATTTTAGCAAAAATGTACATGACTTTATTTGCTAAAACAAAACCAAATAAATTGGTTCTAAATCTATTTTAATAAAACCTTGGTATTGCGATATGCTAGCTCGTGTCTTGTGATATGGATATTGTGTTAGCCTATTTAGCGATGTTGATAATTTTGTAATGGATTGTGCAACCCTAGTTCTAAATATCAGAACTCTTGTTAAACAGTATTTTGTATGATTTTTTAAAAAAAGTGTCTGGATTCTGCACTGATGAACAATTGAGCCAAGTGTTGAACGGAAAGACTGGTTCTACATGTCTTACAAATACGTGGGTTCTGCAGAGATTATAAAGGATTATTATGGGACATCGTGAGGCCTTGCTGCCTTGCTTTATAAAACTAGTAATAATAGGCTTAATGGTATGAATGTCTTTAGATGGACTCAGGGGAAAACTGTAGAAACTTTGCATTGATGCAGTTGTGTAGCTTCAGTACTAAAATTGTGGCTTTGTTTCATTGCTACTTAGCAGGGCATGACATTAACACTATGGCAAACTAGCCAAATGCTAGTTACTTCTTAGGACGATTTGAATTTAATGCATAACCTAAATTCAGAATTTCATCCTGCTTGCATGTAAACCTTACGAAGAGAACAATTGTGGTTAGCAGATTTTTAGCCACCTATTTTTATTATCTATATTTGCACTGCATAACTTTTGGTATGAGGGTATCATGCCACCTGCTTGTCTCCAATGAGATGCTATTTATTTGCATCGAATATTCACAATTATTATGTTAAATGTTTAACTGTAGCCAGTAAAATCACCCTAGTTTGCAAGCAATTTTTCAGGGGAAAAAAAACATTAGCCACAATTGCCTGAGAGAAAAAAAAAAACAAAAAAAAAACTTTCATGTCAAGCCCTGCTAATTTGCCTATTTATTTATTTAAATATTTATTTATTTATTTATTGACACCGTAGTGATGGACCAGGCCAGTAGCCTAGTTGTTCTTTTTACTATAAAATTCAATCTTCTATACTAATAATTTTGTATTTATGATTTAATTTATTAATGTGCACTGTTGGATTTTTGTCAGAAATGTCAGTTTCAATGTGCGCTCTAATCAGTCCACAATGTTTGGTGTACTGTAAATATAATGTAGTCATACAGTATATTGAGTTATGCATGAAAGTAGTTATGTTTTTGTAGTATTTTTTAAGCAAATGGGACTTAAATGGAGGAACTGTGTTGGCCTAAAAGCATCTGTTCTGATGTCCACTTTACTGCCTTACAACAGACTCCATGTCTTTTCAGTGTTGTTAGTGTGTAGTTTCTTATATTTGATCAAGACCAAATTCGTCTTATCAAAAATCTATACAAGTCTACCTCAGGTTGTGTGGGATCACGGGCCATGTAACGAATACAAACCCGAAATCCATTGTTGTATTTTTTTGTAAATGTTGTGTTTTTATTTGTTAATTTATTTTATATTTTTCCTCACAGAATGTATTTTTCCTTGTCGCTGCTGTAAAAATATGAAACCAAAGAAATGTAATGTGTTTTGGAGCGATACCAAAGTGTTCACAATCTTTTAAACATTCACTGATGTTATCTACACATGAGCCTGTACAGATTTGGACACTTTTACCATGCTCAGGGACTTAACACTGTGTAGACTAGACTTGATGAGGTGTATTTTTGTTGTTGCTGGTTTGAATGATTTTGTGTAGTAATAAAATGACTTTTACTAGCTTTGTGTGTGTTTTTAATTGTGTATTTTTATTGATAAGTTGTAACATTGCCATGTGGGCATGTATTGTTGCATTTTATTGTATAATACATTAAAACTGCCCTAGATATATTAGAATTTAGACCTATACCAGGTATTCAATCAGTGCTTTCAGTGTAGTAACTGCTTGTTTTCAATGTGTGGACATGACTGTTGGATTTTTAATAGCCCAACAATTGATTTTTAACACCACGAGTCTAAACACGTGAGGAAAATAGCGGAAGTGAAACAGTTTTCAAAATAAAAAGGCTTTTACTATTACATAAGATCAAGACTGCCAATGATGTTAGAAATGGAAACAGAAAAAAATGAAGTTATAAATGTAATGTATGCGTAATTTATAATTTAAGCCTATGTAGTGTACAGTACAGTATAAAGATGCAGTAATTTGGTAGCACCAGTCAAAATGTCATAATTAATGTATACATAACCTTGCAATAGAATACTGACTCATCTATAACTCTAACTGTATACAAACAACTAATTTTCATTAGGTAACTAGATCTGTAAAAAATAAATGAAAGAACTACTAGTTGAACGAGGTCCAACTGGTAGTGTTGTACCAAGTATTTTATTCATGTATAGTCCCTCAGTCGTCCAGGTAGGATCCATAGCAAAGAAAATTCAATACTGTCAACTGGACTAAAGTTTTAGAGTGAAATATTCACTGACACAAAACTTTTGTCCAGTTGACAGAATTTAAATTTCTTTTTGCTAGTGTTTTATTGTGAAAGACCCGAGCGGAACTGGCCTCGCTGCGTCCTCCGCCGCTGCAGCGCTCTGCAGCTGCACGCGTTCCCTACAGCGCGAGACGAGCAGAGCGTGCCCTGTGCGGCGGTAATGGCTGCCAGCGAGAGACAACAAATGAGCCTCCGACACACGCTTTAAAGGTGAGATCACCTCATCCACAGCTCCCCGCGGCCATCGCCTGGTGCCGCCGCGGTTCTGTTCTCACGGTCGGTGTATGCGCTGGCTCCGCTCACCTACTTGTTTGGCAGGTGTGTGTGTTTGGGGAAATCCGGATTGAATTTCCTATTGACACTCATGCATATACAATAAAGTGTCAATGCCTGGGCTGAACACGCGTGTCCTCTCTCTGCCTGGACGTTAGGGGCAGTTGGACTCGATGGATCGGGGAGAATGAGGAGTTGGATCCTTGCACAGTTTGTTGGTGAAAGCTGAATTCTTTGTTAGCTGGTGTTAACGTGATTAGCTAACGTTAGCAGAACAACAACATTGTTCGCAGTCGGTGGCCAGGCCGGAGCTGTTAGCCAATCAGTCAGTGCAGGGAGAGCCCAATTAGCCCCGCTAGCTCACCCACTATCATCCCTGCGCTCACCCGGGCAAGATCCCACTCTCCCGGCCATAGAAACCCAATGTGAAAGTGACAGGTGGTTCTGAAGCGACAAACTCTGTGTTTTAGAATTAAATATTTTATGAGTATCCCAGGCACTGATGGGATCATGTTGTTATTATTATTATTATGACTTATTTCTCTTTATTTTCCCCAAAATCTAGATAACTTGTATGGGAACAACTTTATTTTGGGCATTGTTATTGCATTAAATGTCACCAAATTAAAAGATTTTAATGATGGAATATAGACATACTTCACTATTACAAAAAGTTTATTCCATTTTTAGATTATAACATTAATTTTACATTGCAAAAGAAAAAATATTTTGTCCAAAAGACGGAATTAATTTTTTCTTTTGCTATGGATCATACCTGGACGATTGAGGGAGACAGACATTCATTTTACGTAATAAACACATTTTGGGAATAGCCAAATTTTTATTTTTGTTAATATCAGTGGAGAATGATTGTTTATATGACTCATTTCTATTTCAGTCATCATAAGGCTTTTATACACGCACACACATGCACATTTGCTCAAAAATTTTGAACACTTCAGGGTCATAATAACGACATGCGTTTGCAGAGGTGTAAACTACAAGGCTGTAGGTGTCATACAGAGGAAGATCACATAGAGAAGTTATTATTTCATATTTACTCCTTATTCAAGTCAAAGTTAACATTTGTATACATCACTGTTCATAGGTTAGTTACATAGATACAAGGAAGTGGCAGGCAACAGAAGTGGCAAATCATGGTATCAAGTCTTGATGCATGTAAGTGGATATATTGGCAGCATGCAGTTAAAGAGCAAGCTTATGCAACTTGTTGGCAAAAGGGAACTGGTATGTTAATTATACTGGTGTGACTAAAATGTAACAGAACATGTCATAAAGTTGTGAGTGGAAAAAATGGTACCACAAGTTTCTGTGTTTGTAATTGTTGTAGTTGCAATGCTATTAAAATAAAGTCTGTTTTGTGTATTATTCTATGTGTTTTTAATATTTTCTTTACATTTTTATTACATTTCACAGCGTTCCAAAAAATTATAGTCGAATGCAGCGGCCTCTAGTGTTGGTTATGCAAATTGCAGCCAGTTAAATAGTATATTGTGACAGTGTTCTAGTTTTGGTAAGGCCTTTCTGGAGAGCTTTTGTTACGTCGTCTGGTTTAGTGTAGAAAACGTGTGAACTATGGGCATTCAAAGTTGGTGAATATCCTAGTACCTTTCTGTCATGATGCCTGTGATGGCAGTTAGCTGTAGATCAACTTTAAAATGGCTACAGCCAGTGAAGGTACGTTTATAAACTTTTTAAATTCAGATTTATTTTTTACTATAGTAAAACCAATGGCTTACTGTTACTTTTAAGGTCTGAGCCTGGGATTGTGTTGTCATACCTCATAGAATTTTCAAGTAAGCCTAATGGAGATTTTGGAGAAGATGCTAAAAATCCAACACTTTGCATTCAGTCAAAGTATTCTGTGGTGTGATGAATACGTATTTACCATTAGTGACCCAGCACCTTATCAGATTGTTCCATGGCTCTTTTGTTTACTTTTTTAAAATATTGTTTTTATATTGTTTTGGCTAATCTGTCTCTGTGGACATTTTGCACATCTTGCCAGTATTTTTTTGGCATTCAGTCCTGAGCTTTCTACAACACCCAGCCTTCGTCATCACATTCTGTGTTCTATATGACTGAGGGATTACACAGATATAAGACCAGATGGTAATATAAAAGAAAGTACTACAAATAAATGTTGAAAATGCCCTTCTTTGTCTAGATAAAGACTGCTTTTATTATCCTTGTTGTATCAGAATCGAGTTTGAAATTTTATGACAGCACTACTTTTTAATATTGCTTTGGCTTATGTATCTTTATGGACGTTTTGCACATCTTGCCGGTACTTTTTTGATGTTTAATCTCGAGCTCTATACAACACCCAGCCTTAATTATCACATTCTATATACCACCACTACTATTATAAACTTCCAAAAATCTAAAACTCAAAATGTCAATTAAAAATGTCAAATAAAACAATTAACTCTTCCGACCCTTTTGTCTTTTGCGCAGCGAGGACTAGAATGGTCAGCAGCCAACCCAAGTACGAGCTGATCCAGGAGGTGGGGCGGGGCAGCTACGGCGTGGTATACGAGGCCGTGGCGAGACGCACCGGGGCCCGCATGGCCGTCAAGAAGATCCGCTGCCACTCGCCCGAAAACGTGGAGCTGGCCCTTCGTGAATTCTGGGCCCTGAGCAGCATCCAGAGCCAACACCCCAACGTCATCCACCTGGAGGAGTGCATCCTGCAGAGGGATGAGCTGGCACAGAGGATGAGCCACGGGTCCAGCTCTCCGCTCTATCTGGAGGTGAGGGGCATTTATTATTTACCAGCCACTTAGGACTGAATGAGTTGGGAAAAATATCTAACTGCGATTTTTTTCTGACAAGCATTGCGATTAGATTTGCGATTCATGTTTTAATAATAGAATGCTGTTCAGAAGAATTGACAAGAGGACTGAAATATGACAAAACTGAATAACTAATACAAGAATCAACATTTGTTCAGATCTAAACTATGGGGTTTGCAGTTATTACAAAGATTGCGATTAATCTAGCTCTACTGCCACTGATTTTGGAACCCCATGTTCTCATACTCTTTTGGAAGAAAATAGAAGTTTAAAGGCACAACAAAGGCTAACCAGCTAACATGTTCTCCTTGCGCTGGGTGGGATGCCTCCAAGTGCTCCAGTTGGCCAGCCTGGCACGGTCCCCTTCTACTTTCAGTTCGAACGCAGGAGAGTCTAAAACCAGATGCACAGTATATCAGACATCCATGTCATTTTCCATAGCCACATAGAGCGCGTGTCTTTCAAATGCGGAAGACATCTCCTCTCACCTGTGTCCTCTGTGTTTTGTTTGTCTTTCTTTTTTACTTGTAAGCCTCTGTTTGTTTTGACATGAATGGAGCAAGCTTTTAAACTCTTAAAATATCAGGTCAGGTCATTCTGTACAATTTATGAGGAGTGTCTGTCAAATGGAGAACACCGTGTCTCATTCTGTTTGTTTTGACTGTAGGGATCTACGTGTATATAACTATTAACTAAAATATAGTATCTTTGGTTGAGGCATTACGTCCAGTGCTTAGCCATGTTGTCTACTGCACACACCATGCAGACTATGTGAATGAACAAGTACATGAGCCTCGCTTGGCCCTGAGCTCTAGTATTGCAGCTTTATTACTTTGACCTTGTCTTGTTCAAGAGATAAGCGTCATAAAACGTAAAAAAGTTTGTACAATCAATATTCTGTACACAGCTACTAGTATGTGGAGCTTGACGCAGTGTTAAAGGCCCAATGTACATGATTTTTTTTTTCTCCATATATTTGAGCAAAATTTGTCCCAAATTCTTTGTCTTAATACATACATATTGTATAAGCAGCCCTTGAGTTCAAAATATGTCCACGCGTGCTGTCTGCTTCCAATCATAAAGCGTATTAATGTCAGATAATCAGGACGTGCTTGTTAGCATGCTAGTTGTTATTATTTTTTACAGTGGCGACAAACTGGTCTCTGAATGTTGTGAAAAGGGCTTTTAAACTCGCTGTGAATAATTAGGTTGTTTACTAGTTAACTAGTTCTAACTTGTTAACTACCGTAGTTGTTTTTACCGCGCCTTTAACTGCAACACTGGGGTGACAGTTCTTGATTATCGATCTCTGTGATATTACACCCTGACACAGAAGCAGCTGTCTAGGATGGTGTCAGGCACATGCTTCATTATAGTTCTCCAATATTTGCCTACTGTGTGGTTTTGTGTCACTCTTGAAAATGTATCGTAACAGAGAAACAAGTGTCTGGGATAGTGTTAGGCAGTTTCCCATGATTCTTAGTAACAATGTGCCTGATTTGAAGAAAAAAGGTGACCCTGCCAGTAGCTTCTGCATTAGCTTCTATATTAGAGAATATTCTATGTACAATGAATAGTTTATATTTTACAGTCTCATTTTTGTTTTCTTATTTGGCTTCTTTAACCATACAATGCATGATGTAAAGAACATTTATCTTGACTAGAATAAATTAAAATCAGCCACAGCCCCTTAAAATTTTGTTTCTTTTGAGAGAGTAAAGGCCAGTTTTGATTCCACTCAAGTTGCACTCTAAGTGGATACAGACAGTAAACATTTGGATGTGTGCCCCTAACCGATCATTGCACCAAATATAGCCAAATAAAAGACCCACCTTGCCTTGCAGCTGCTGCGGAGCTGGGGTGGTCCTCTGGGGCTGGGATGCATTTGCAGATGGAGGCTAAGTGGATCTGAGTGGGTCCAAATTACCTCCCATTAGAAATAAACATGGATTACTTTAGGCTATTTTCACTTTCCTATGCATAGTACTATTAAGTACTATTAAGTACTATTACTATTAAGTTGGGCAGAAACTTTATTGTCATGTGTTAGGTGGAGATACACTGATGTATCAGTTGATGTATCAGTCGACATATCAGGCCGATATTAGTACTTTTTAAGCGTATCGGCTTTTGGCCTTAAATCTCTGGCATAGGCTGCACTGCCAGGCTGATATTTTGTTTGTCCCAACTAGTTTCCCAAATATACAAGAACATATGCATAAAACTTTATTTGAACAGAGGGTACTGCCAAAATGTGACTGAACTGCTCTCGGTCACTTTATAGTAAAAAAAGGTCATGGATGAAATTTTGGGGAAAATGGCCATTGGTTTCTCTGGATTCTTAACAGTCGGCATTGGTCATGAAAAAACCCATATCAGTCGATCTCTAATTTTAGCAATACTATCTCCATGGAGAAAAGCAGGTGACAAACCCTCTACCAGGAACATTACATAGTACATCTTTAAGATAGTAATAACATTTTATTCCATTTCTTGAATTATTATAGATGTAGTGAAATTTGACAAAACACTTAACTTCCAAATGTTGTTTTCATGGCAACAAGGAAGTATAAATCTAAATCAAAATCAAGTGGAATATTTTGACTGCTTCCATCTGTCTGTCTGACTTTAGTAGAGAGTTATCTTTGCAAACGCACATGTGACATTGAGAGAACATGAGAATGCACTGATGTAACCTTCATGTACCTGGGTTTATTTGTTTCTAACATACCAGAGGTTTCTATCATGCACCAAAAATAGGTGCGGTCCTTAGCATTAGATAAACCAGATTGCCAGGTACTGGATGACTGCAAAAACAAAAATGTGATTAATTGTTCTGTTGAGCTAGATTGAGTCCAGGTTGAGATATATATTTTGGTGAATTTTTTATCAAAGAAAGTCGTATCTGCAGAAATGGACTAAACCAACAACGATTAAAAATTAGACTAAAATATTTGTCTTTGAATTAGACTTTTTTCAGTCTAGTTAAAAATGTAGTGGAGTAGAAAGTACAAATACCTTCTCTCAAATGTAATGAAGTAAAAAGTAATAAGTAAACACAGTACAATTTTGTCAAGTTAAGTACAGATACCTAAAAATTGTACTTAAGTACAGTACTTTCCAAGTTGTATTTCGTTACTTTCCCCCACTGAATAATGCACAGTAAAGCGTTTTTGAGTAGATATAAATCTAATGCATTAATATAATTATTTATTCAATGTCCAAACCTAAAGGAATCAGGAAGCTTAGTTTGGCAAGTATAATTCTTATCCCTGGAAACATGATCTATGGTCCACTAAACAGTTTTAATCCCAGTACAATTATCACAAGACTAGGCACTTGAAATTGAAGGATTATTGCAATCAAATAAAATTGTAATTTGAAATGGTCATCATGACTCACGAGTACCTAATCATAAATGCAGCAAATTGCAGAGGACTAGCAATAAAACTGCAAAACCCAGCGCCCTTTATCCATAAGGACATATTGTGCATTAAACCTGCTTACTACAGCTTAAACCTTTGCAGGCATGTTTGTTTAAAATGTGCAATATTTGACTGAAAAAAAAAACCAATCCAAAAATTGAAATGTGCCTATTTCAAAATGGATTGTTCAAATATTGAAATCTCTTATTTTGATAGTGTTGCAGTGCAGAATATGGCAGGCTGCCAAAGTCTCAAGTATGTATGGGGAACACTGAACTGTGGCTGCACGCCTCATTTAAGACCAAGCCAAGTAGAAAGTGAGGTCTAGAATTCTTTGTCCTGCACTGCCCTGGGAGCACAAGAGGGTGAGAGGAGAGGTGTTTTGAAAAGTTTTGCTGTTCAGTAAAAGGGAAATGTCCAGTGTTATGAGTTTAGGCTGTGCTACTGTTAATAATGATAAAGATAATAATAATTTTGACATGTTAAAGGGCTTGTACATGATTGTTTCACATTTATTTATGCAAATTTGTCTTGCTCCAGTACAGATATATTGCATAAGCAGCTCTTGAGGTCAAAATAAGTTTCCTGCTTGATGTCTGCATCTAATTGTTTTTTGTATTAACATTAGCATAGTAGTTGCCAGTTAGTATTACCATCACGGCAAAACTCCACACTGCAAAGCTAGGGGATCTGACTAAATTAGGAAATCCTTTATTCCCCCATAGATTGACGTAAAAGCACTTAACCATCTGAAAAAACTATTCTAAAGCTGTGCATATGCCTGAAAGTTCATTTATGTCAATACTAGAGTTTGTGAGAGCCAACTAGTTTTATGCTTACTTCCTCCACAGTTTTAAATAAGGAAACCCAGCTTTAACTATCTTATTTTATTTTACTATTACTACTGCAATATAATATTATATCATTTGA
>KN484478.1:13553-60581 GCA_000787095.1 Periophthalmodon schlosseri
CTAGCCTGCTGTCCATAGTTGCTGGTTGGAGTTTGAAATCACAGGGGCCAGTCTGTCTGTGGCCTGCCATGTCGCCCTTCCTCCCTGCTGCCTGATTAGGGCTGTGCCAAAAATCGAAAGCTCGATAGATCGCGATCTAAACTTTGGTTGATCTTGATGGTAAGGCAAGCGCATTTTATTTGACAGGTCTACAGCCAATCCTGTAGCAGTAAAAGTGTGTGGTACTGAAGAGGAGTTATACTCTCTTGTTTAGGTGAAAGCTTTGAGTCAGGGCCACATTGTGTCTCTTTGTCTCCTCACGTGTCCTTGCGTTTAACAAGTTTTGACTTAAATCTGATCAATTTGACTAAAAGTCTAGTCTTGTCAGTCTTATCATTATAATTAAAGTTACGGAACGTAAACTACTATTTTATCACCATTTATGAGTTAAACTTAAGACCTAATTTAGAGCACGGACATCACACTTTTTTCTGCAGATAACGGTAGAGCCCGTGTGCACGTGTTTCTGCAGACAGCGGTAACATGCGCATGCTTTTAGGCTTAATATATGGTATAAACATATTCCAAACTTTAAATGTTAATTTTCAGGAATTACTGGTCCTATCAACATTAAATAAAAACTGTAGTGGTCGTGATACCCTTCTCTTTATGCCCGAAGGCAACTTGTCTGATTTCAAGACCAAATCGAAAATCAAGATCGATCAGTATGGGACAAAAAAATCTTGATTCTTTTTTTCCCATATCGTCCAAACCTATGCCTGTTTATAGTCACTCAGCAGCACGTGGGGCCCCATGGTCACTTTCTGCAGTGCAAGCATTGGACACCTTCCCAGATTCCCATTATTCCCGCTTCTGTCCTTTTATAGCCCGTATTGTTCCAGTGCGTGCTTACAGAAGAACAAATGATAATAGGGCGGGATTATCTGACCGCACCAACTGTGGGATAATTTGCCCGGTTCTGTTGTTGGAGAGGATGCCTCGGCCTGTGGCATACCAGACAATAAGCAGTCATTTGTTTACCGCACGGGAAAGGTTTGGTGTTTTTGTATGCAAAACAGCTCGCAATATTTCAGTTTAGTTTAGCCACAGAAGCATATTCATTTCCTCACAGCATTACTTTTTAACAAACCTGTAGCAGGTCCAATCTATCAAGTTCCTAAACCCAAGCCATTTAATCCTAATTGAATTTGAGATGGATGAAATGTAGCAAGTTTTTGGGCCATTGTCGAAAAAAAATAAAGATTAAATGAAGTTAGTTCCTCAGGCTAGCATAAAAGATGAGAGGGTCCAGACGTCGCTTTGATTCGGAAAATCACTCACAAAGGAAGCAGAGACAACATGGCATGAATGCCAAGCCACAGCGGCACTGCTTACTCAGTTCTGAGACCTCTTTCTTCTCCTGCGCTCAGAGCATTTCCCTTTGCTACTCATTTGTAAGTGAACATGAGAAAAACACGATGAGTGATGCAATCTCACGTACGCGCTTGTCTGCACTTCTGTAGGCAGATAAGAAGCACTGCACTGTGTGTCTCAATTTCTAGCAACAGAAGTTATAATATCAATACCACATCAACAACAAGCTCTTTACTTTGGCAGTAAATTAATGTCTCATTTTGTCCTCTTGTAACCTTAAGTTTTAACATTTTATTTTTTTTAGCAAGGCAAGGTAAAGAAATGCAAGGCAAGGTGAGACAAGGTCATTTGTATAGCACAATTTGTACACAACATAAATAATCATCATAAAATTAACATTAAAAGAGAAGAGTGCAGAATAAAAACCTATCATATTTTTTTAACTGTGGACCACTAAATAATTACAACCATGAAACTATATAACACACTGAGAAAAGTAGATATGCAATAGATTAAGGAGAACTGAAAAGAAATGATGATGCCCCATAGTATGGCAGTTAACTTAAAATAGTAGAAAGAATGAATAGAATTGGCCCTAGAATGGAACCTTGTGGCATACCTAATTTTACGTTTAGATATCCATATAGATGTGAGGCTTAGTCGATTTCATAATTGTGAGTTTTTTCACGATTACAACACTGCAGTTTGACTATATTATCATAAACTTTTCTTGCTCATTTTCAATTAACCAAGCACTAACATTTGCGTAACACTGTACAACTATGTCATTTTAGTCCACTTGTTAACATCCGTTCTCTGTGCCCTTCAGCTGGTGGAAACGTCCTTGAAAGGCGAGATCGCGTTTGACCCGTGCTGTGCCTACTACCTGTGGTTCGTCATGGACTTCTGTGACGGCGGCGACATGAACGCCTACCTGTTGTCCCGCAAACCCAGCCGCAAAACCAACACCAGCTTCATGCTTCAGCTCGGCAGCGCCTTGGCCTTCCTCCACCGCAACCAAATCATACACCGAGACCTCAAACCCGACAACATCCTCATCTCGCAGAGTCCCTCAACGGCCGGATCGCCGGAACCCACCCTCAAGGTCGCCGATTTTGGGCTCAGCAAGGTCTGCTCGACTTCTGGGTTAAATCCGGAAGAGCCAGCAAGCGTCAACAAGTGCTTCCTGTCTACAGCATGCGGTACAGACTTCTACATGGCGCCCGAGGTATGGGAAGGGCATTACACGGCTAAAGCGGACATCTTTGCTCTTGGTGTTATAATTTGGGCGATGGTGGAGAGGATTACCTTTGTGGATGTAGAGACTCAGAAGGAGCTGTTGGGCAGTTACGTGCAGCAGGGCTCGGAGATTGTACCGCTAGGGGAAGCACTCCTGGAGAATCCCAAAATGGAGTTGCTAATCCCGGCTAGGAAAAAGAGCATGAACACCCACATGAAGCAGCTCATAAGGGAGATGCTGTCAGCCAACCCTCAGGAGCGACCAGACGCCTTCGAGCTGGAGCTAAGACTATTGCGCATTGCGTGCAGGGAGATGGACTGGGATACGTGATGGTACTTGAACGCAACATGGACCATTGCCCCGTCTACTGTTGTAATGAACTGTATGGGGAAAACTGTTTTGTAACTACGGACGATATCGAGTAGTCTTGTGTTTTGTTGTCATGACTAAAGCCACTGTCCAAGCACATAAAGTTCTATTCTCGCTGTCTTTATAAACAAGAGGAGAACCACTCACCTGCTGTTGCTGCTGCGCTGAACTGCAGCTCTGTCTCAGGCTAATCACATCTCAGCTTCCACTTAGACAAAAATAATAATACTCAAGTCAAGTGTGGATACTGGTTTCCTGCGCTGTGGCGAAAATAGAACTGCTAATGTCTGGTGAAATTATTAATTTATGTCTAAAACATTTCACAGATCTTTGGCGATAAAACGTTTGACAAATATTCACTGTAAAATAAATGGTTCCCTGCAAGTTGCGTTGATATTATGGTATGCTGGCTTGCTATACTACAAAAATGTATCTTTACTACTTTCTGGATAACTGATGCTGTTGCATTTGTACAATTTTAACTGTATTATACCCCACGTCAATTTGAACCTATTTGAAGCACCTATTCCCTAATAAATAAGGGAAACTGAAAAAAAACAAGAAAAACGCCACTGTCAAAGTTTATATTTGTTTTATATAAAATTAAATACTTTGGGCATGTATATTATGAATTTGTAAACATTCTTTACAAAGATGCCCTTATTTTTAGTATTTGCTTCAAAGTTACTTTTACAAAATTGTTCCAAAGAAACCTTGATAGTATATTCCTGTTTCAACCTTAGGTCTTTCATCACATTGTTGGAAACCAATCTCCAAACTTGCATACACTAAAAGAGCAGATAGATCTCAAATCGGTAGCAGGTAAGCGATTGCCTACAAATCCCATCATCCCGCTTGGTGCTAAGTTTTCCCCCATGCAATACAAGACACCATGCTGTGAACAGTACAGCATCCATACATTCAACCTGCCTGGCACTACACCACCAGCACTACTGTGGCATACAGTCCTGGCATTATACAATCCTGGCTGCTCAGGTAATACCAATTACAATTATGGGATTTGTTGGCAAACGTGTGTCTAGGTAGGTCTGCTCTTTGGAATTGACAGAAAATCTGAAAACATTGATGCTTGAAGATACATTGTGTTCTCTTTTCTTACAAAGCTGCTTTTTTGGGGTGGTTATGGGTGGGGTCGTTAGGGGTGGGGTGACTTTATCAGTAAGGGTCCAGCCATTAGATGCTTGTAGTACATGTTTTGTTGTCGTTTACTTCAAGACAAGTTCCCTAGATAGGCCACATAACAAGTGAACCAGAATGTAAAAAAGATTGTATAGGGTGGATGAATTTAATTAATAAGGAGCCTTAAACACAAGCACTTGACGGTTAATGCTAGGAATGCAAGGGTATCTCAGGCAGGTTAGCTATATAAACTGATCTGGAGATTAGCTATTAGCGGTAATTGCAGGGTGTGGGAATTTGAAGCCGAAGATGGGCAAACCTGTCATAACACAATCGCACTTGCATATAAATTATAACATTGTGGCACCTAAAACTATTATTATAAATCTAAAATTATATTGACCCTGTTTTCTGCCATTTAAGTATGTTGCAAAAATAAGCAAAAATGTCTACAGACTTTAACAATAAATATACTTTAAATACTTTTTATTGGCTCAATATTCCATAAATTATGTATGTGAGTAGAAACATGATGGTAATAAACATTTTAATGGATCCTGTTGTTAAACTCAAGGGCCGATTTACTTTCACTTTTGATTTTTCAAATGTTAAAAATAGTAGTCCTTTTACCTTAAATATTTTTTGCCTCTGAATTATGTCCAGGCATGTTACAGAATTAATCAAGTAATGCAACATGTACTTTTGTTATTTGTTTCTAAGTACAAAGTAAGACTAGTTAACAGGAAACATTAGCTTCCTGTTGGCTAGATCTGTGGATCGTGTAAACAAAGTAATGTTGCAATGACAGAGTTACTCCACCACACTCACGGAAATTAGGCTGGCCTACATTTAAGGCAGAATGGAATGCGTTTCTAATAACCTTTATGTTGCCTAAACTTGACCCCCTTTAGTGCTTCTTTGTGTGGAAATGCAGAAGTCAGTCCCAATTATGCTCAATAAGCGAAAATATGTCCATATAAATCTCCACTACTGACATCTGGTTTGAACTAGCTAAATTAAAAGAATGAGAGTATTACATGCATTCTAACGGCAAAAGTAATATTTCAATAATATCAATGTTACAAAAACAGTATTGTGTAGATCTGAATTTACCACTTGACACAGTAAGTTTACCTCTGCAAAATTAGGACATTATTTTTATCACTTACATATAGGTCAATTGCAACCTTATTGTATTCAGGATATTATGGTTTTGTTAAAATAATGTTATTTGTTATAAGCGTAAGCCATTACAGCACCTCTGGGTAATTGAGTATTTTGTATGCCTTTTAACTACAAAGTGACAAATTATTATTAGAATGTCACATTTTTGTGGTTTGGTCAAAAATTCTTACAATAATCCCATGATGTCTGTATCACATCATCACAAATGGTTAATTTAAATTCAAATCATCTTTACACCCCTATTCAAGATCCAAGGGCAGATGGAAAAGGTGATGAGCCGGGTGCTGTGGATAATACTTATCTCTGGGAGTCGTTCCAATGATTTTCTCCGCTGTTTTCACCACCCCCTGGAGTGGCTGCTCCTACCACACTAATAATCCATATGTCAGAACACTACTAATGGCACAGTTGTAGAAGTAACCATCAGTGGTCTGGGGATGTTGACGCTCCTTAGTTTCCTCAGGTAATAGAGGCATTGGACCTTCCCCACAGCTGAGGCAGTGTGAATGCCCCAGGACAGGTCCTCAGTCATGGTCACCCCCAGGAATTTGAAGTTGGTCACCCTCTCTACCACATCAGTGCCGATAGAAATCGGTGGTTGTTTTGTCAATTTTTGCAGAAGTCCATAACTATCTCCTTGGTCTTGGTGTTTAGCACCAGGTTATTGCTGTGACACCATGAGATGTTGCACCTCGTTCCTGTAGTTTGTCTCACTGTCATTGGTGATGAGTTCGAGCACTGTGGCGTTGTTGGCGAATCTGACAGGGAGATTGGAGGAGGAAGAGGCAAAGCAGTCGTGTGAACAGAGAGTAGAGCAGGGGGCTCAGCACACACCCTTGGGGAGCACCAATGTTGATTAAAAGGGTGGAGGAGGTGTGCTTGTTGACTCTGGCACTGCAGTTGGATTATGGACTTTTTAACAAACCGTACACAGTGTGGTATTTAGTCCAAGGCTGTTGTTAATGCAACTGTGCTAGTGCTATCTTAGCATTAACATCCAGTGGAATGTACACAGCACAATGAAAACAGCAGTAAATTCCCTCAGGAGACAGAACAGCCGACACTTTAGCAGCAAGAGTTCCACCTTTGGACTACACAGTTTATCCACTTTAGTGCACCAGGAGTTGTTAATGTAGATGCTTAGTCCCCCGTCAGTCTTTTTACCAGAGTCCACGGTCTTGTCGGCTCGGTAGGTGGTGCGTCCCGCTAGCACTATGGCCCCGTCCAGAATAGATCCGTCTAGCAAGGTCTCAGAAAATCATGGAGCAATAGTTATTAAGAGCCCTCTGTGTAGACCTTTGCAGCTGTATTTCATCCATGTTATTCCGGATTGACCGATCATTGAACAGAAAGATGGTAGGAAGCGGTGGTCTGAGCGGGTTAGCCTTTAGTCTGGCCCACCCACTTGCCTCTCTTCTGCCTTCGCACACAGCATCTCCTCCTCTGGCCTGCTGCTGTGAGGTGTCCCAGGAGTTGGTCTGGCTATCTCCGGAGGGATGAAGTACTCAGCTGACAGGTGATGCTCTCCGGTTTTCAGTAATAGGAGTTCAGTCTGACTGTACTGAAGTGTAATTGTGCCAAAACTGTGCAAAATAATACAACTGCTTTAGTTTTTGCACTCGGTGGTGCTGTGAAAGAGCTCCGGACCACGGCATCTGTGCGCGTCACCATCTGTATCAGTCTCTCATAATTCCCGTTCTTTTCCCTTCTTTTTCATCTCTTCTAGCTCTGCTCTGTGAGGTTGGATTTGGCACTGTCTACTTTTTATTTTCCCATCACTGTCAACTAGCAGTCTATGACTTCTCTCACCTACAATATGTGAAAGACACCAGCTCCCCGGTCCTCCCCTAACCTCTCTCCCCCTCTTCTTCTCAACACATAATACTGTTGTTAAACCTGAGCTCTTCTCTCTGTCAGTGCTTGCTTCATTTCCTTTGGGCTTTCCAATCGTAATCCTTAATTCTCCATGCTTCCTACGGACAAATTCCTAAGCCTATTAAGTGGTTGCTTGCTGCACTTGGTGGCTGATCATGCTTAGGCACCTCTTTGACTTGTAGGCCATGCATAATTTTCACAACCTGTGTCAAAAAATTGTCCTGGCTCCTTCAAAAATGGGTTGAATTCAACTATTCAAGTTCAGGACCGGTTACCAAGTTCATTTGGTGTTTTAGTGTCCTCTTTTTGCTAGTCCAAGTTACAGCTGGTTTAATCCTGTTTTAGGCCTGTTTCAGATCTACTTTTGTCTATGTCATGGCTTTGTCCTGATTTAGACCTAGTTTTGCCCTGTAATAATATAGCCTAGTTGACTTCTAGGCTATATTATTAGAGTTCTTTGTCTTGATTAAGGTCTAAACCTGGAATTAATTTTGGACTAGACAGGACTAAAGACTAGGCTCAAACCAGGACTATTCAAGGTCACGCACCCTTATCCGCATTTTAGTCCTAGTTTAGTTCTGATTTGGAATTGGTCTAGAAATGATAGTTTAGTCCTATTGTTTGCCACCTGCTTGCCTCCATGGAGATGTAATCGCTTTGCATGAACTGTTCCTCAACATGGTATTAAACTTATCAATTTTGAGTTTTGATGATGTACTGTGGAACATTCCAGGCAAAGCAATAACATCTCCCTGGAGACAAACGGGCAGCGGACTCTCCACCAGAAAAGTTCCATAGTCCACCTTTAAATCCTGTTCTGGTTTAGTCCTGGTGTTACCTAATATTCTGTTTGAGACCTGCAATGATTCTTGGATGGTTTAGTCTGTATATGGTCCTGATGTGAGTTCTGTTTTTAAGCTTGGTCCTGTTGATACTTGTAAATCCCATTTATGGCAACCTACTTGATTTAAAAGGTTTGAGGATGTGGCCTTCCATTTCTTGTTAGGTGTAAGTTGGCATCTCCTGCCTTATTTGACAAAATTACTGCAAACTGCAAACTTAACAAATATTGTAGCCTCATTGCTATTGCCCTTAACTAGCAGAAATCTATTTTAACTGCTCCATTCAATTTGAATTGAACAGTAGGCCATTCACTGCCAAAGGACTTAGCAAGCAATAATGTTAGCACAATTGGCTATTTCTCCAGTGAATGGAGGAAAATGAAACGTTGCATCTACTCTCTAGCATTGTTGAGCTCCATATCTGGCATCATAAAAAATAAAAATATTGAATGTTCATAATCTTTGTCTCTAAAAAGGTCCAGTGTGTGTTTTTGGTCATCAGTCATCATGCTAGCCTGATCCGCGCCATTACTGAATTAGTAGTGGTTTGCCTGCTATCTGGTCATTGCAACAAATGCTTTCAAAGAACTGTTTTTACCCATGGTAGCTTTGACGGACATGGCTGAAATGTGGATGAAATATAGCAATATACACACAATGACAAAGTTTTTTGTGTGTGTATTATTGGTCTGCTCTCTTGTTTTGCTTTTTAAAAATCATTCAGAATGTATTCCACAATCTTGAACAAGTTTGTCCTTAGTTTGCTAATTAATCACATTATAATGAATTTTACTGAAATTATTTGTTACCACTTGTGAGTTTAAAACACAATATGCTGATTTATTACACTGTTTTCATTTTCAGGCTCCATGAATTTTGATTTGAAGTCACATGGTGTAATATTTTTGGCTTGATTTTGATTTTTACAACAAACCACAAAATTGTGGCAAATTCTTATATGAAATTATGACAACTCCACACTAGCCACATGCTTTGTTTTATCATGGTATTTCTTTGCACATGTGTACAAACTGTATAGGGTAACGGGATGGACAAGGTTACTATTGTACATTTGGACTGGCTGTGCTCTGTTTTCTAGGGCCCCACTTGTTTGTATAAAGTTGTGTTGGGTTTCTTCAACTCATTATTTTTAAGTTTATGTCAATCATGAAAGGTGTGCTCTATTTGAAGGTTTATTACTGTCAATGTGCTTGTGAGAATTCAGTTTTTGTTGGCATATTGTTTGTAAGAAAACCGGTATAAGGTTGGTTGATTCTGCTGAACTGGAAATGGGGTAATGAAACTAACCACAAAATTCCCAAGCTTTCCTGATTCATGCGGTTTCGACTAGGCATCAGGTGATTTTTACTTGGCTTGATTGACATGTTGGACTAAATTTGTGAATATGAATTTTGGCACTCCCGTGTGGCAGTAAGTGGCACTGCAATGTTCTATTTCGTATTCATTGGCAGTTGGAGACATGTGGATGCCAACTTTAACCGCCTAATATGTCAGTGTGTAAGTAGACACATTGATATGGTCTAGTGAAAATAATTATTTAATTTGATTCAGAATATGAATTGATTTGAGTCATTTGGAAGAGTTGCATTTATTTACAAATTATATAAAGTTTCTTTATAGTACTTTATAGTATCATATCATGATATTGTATTTTCTCATTTCAAAATTGACATTACAGCAGAAATATGCAAGTGAAATCTGAAAATAAAATAATATTCTACTGGCACATAAGCTAGTTAAAAAAATTAAATATATAGAAAATATGATACCTAAAAGAAAATGCCTATGCCTTTTTCATCAAAGTTACTAGTAACTTGTCAAAAACACACAATTTTTTATTGTAAATTCCTACACAAAAAAGTAATTGGCTATTATTATTTTTATTTTTTGCAGCGTATAACCAAATACATTGACACCCACATTTATTTACACGCTTTTAGTACATTTCTAAGCAATTTATGATGTGCAAAAATTTCAAAAAGTAAATTGGTCAGTGCTTGATGACTTGATGCCTAGTCTTACTGCTTCATCGTCTATGTAATTTCCCGACCGTTACCAAACCAAACCTCTTTCACTTTTTTAACAAATGTTCTCTGCTACATATTTTCAATAACCTGTCAATCACTGTTGCATTGATGGATTTGAATAAATAAAACTTGAAAAATATATATCTTTGTAAGTCCTTGCTGATTGCTGTAATTCAATTCACCTGAGCAGGTTTAGGCTCGGATTCTCTTTTCCTATTTCCAGATGCTGCCAGTGTGACGAAGTAATGCAATTTTTACCATGCTGAACCAAGGTAAAACCAAAACAAATTACATTACAATTTGAATTCATTAAAAATGTTTAATCTGCATGCTTTGTTTTGACAGACACTTCCAAGGAGGTTCAGGGTCCAGGCTGGCAGACAGGAGCCAAAGCAGCAGGGATAAAGGTGCACAGATGGGAGAGAGCTCAAAGTTACAAGTTTTCCGACATGCAACTGAAAACTGCATTATTAACAGGCTGATCTGAATGCAGAAGGCCACTCTTCAGATCCTGCCCTGTACAGTGTCCCAGCTTCTATCTGCCTCTCTGGATCACAATGGAGCCTTTGTAATTGGGGATCTGGAGCTCAACCAGGTATGCAACAAGCAGTCAGTTCAAGATTATACTTTTGGATAATTTAAATAATGACAATGTTAGTGAGTTAGGTTTAAGTTTAAGGTTAAAGTTAAGGTGTTAAGTGTTTGGTACGCCATGTAGCCGTCCCAGGGGCTGAAAGTCAGTGCCACCCTGGAGTTCATTTATCACACCTAACCACCGTGCTCACAGACACTGTCCAATCGTGCGGACATATCCACTGTGATAGTGCACATCGGCTCCAATCACATTAAACTACAATAGTCCGAGGTGTTGGAAAGTCACTTCTAATCGCTTGTAGATGTTGTGCTAAAGTCAGGAAAACAATGGGTAATGTCTGGTTCAATTCCATCTCTCAGTTTCGGTGACATGAAGTTTAGTCGGATCCGCCAACTTCATGTCTCGCTGAAGAGTTATTGCAGTGCTCTAGGAATTCCTTTTGTGGATTCTGGAAGAGGAATTATCTATTTGTCCGCTATGGCATTCATTTAAATAAGACAAGAAAAAAACTGTTGGGCAACAATGTCAAACTAACGCTGGCAGTACCTAATACTGAGTGGCTTCCTACGAATAGGATAAACGGCATCACATGTGACTCTGACTGTCCACTCTCCAATCTGTGTCCACCGGCTTAGATTATGCATTAAAACAAATTAATGTGCAGATTTCATGTAGACCGTCTCGTAGACATGAAAGAAACTATCGTGTAACTTCATATCAATATTACCAACAAACCTAATTCCCAGGCGACCCCAGTCAATCTCAAACAGGCCTAGTATCCCTAAAGACTCAGGCCTATTTGATATGCTAAATTTCAAGACAAGGAAGGGACTGGGAATTGTACACATGAAAGTACGTAGTATCACATCTAAATTAGATTACATTAAGGTCTGGACAAATCAAACAGATCCAAATATATCTGTAATTTTCAATATTGATTTGCTTATATTTTATTTATTCGTTTGATAGCCAGGTTTAAAAAAATACGTTTTTCATTGTGACAGACAATCTAAAGGAGGTGGTGTTGCGTGGTCAATTTGAGCTTCTCAAAAAAAAAGACTCCTTTTAAACTGTTTGATCTCCTAAAAACATGCGGGAAATCAATATAGATCAGTGGCCTTCTTCCCACTTTAGGCCATGGAGCTGGACAATTTAGTAAGGAAATCCAACTTCACGACTGGCTTCAAGATACAGCCTGTCTATATGGCTTCCACTTTGTAGACAACTTTAACTTATTTTGGGACCGCACCGCCTTTTACAGGGCAATGACGGCCTACATCCAAGCGGGAGGGGCAGTTCGAAAGCTTGCTGCTAATATCCAGCATGCCGTGCACAGAATCAGACTTAAATGACCACACCCAACCAGCCAGCTCCTTCTCTTAATTGTACTGCATGCAAGCCTACCTCCATATCACCCGGTAACAACTCCAAATTTTTCTTACCCATTTCACTGTCTAAATCAGAATCTATTAATCGTAATAGTGTAAGTTTATATCAAAAGTAGGATCTAAAGTACCCCTCCCCTTGAGACTTGCTCTATTCCAACACACTGGCGCCTCTCAAACCAACACAAATGTCTCTCACTGTCGCTCTGTTAAAATCAACAGTACTGTATCCCCAGAAGTACCAACTGGCACATTCAAATTTGCTCTATTAAACTCAACATCAATTGTAAACAAACATTCTAAAATCCGTTTTTAGATCCCCAAAACATGGCTAAACCCCGGTGACCTTTGCGCGCTTGAGTGTAAATTTCTCAACTCCCCAAGGGCATCTGGTCGAGGTGGGGGACTTTTTAAAGTGCAAACTTTTATCACTGGCCCACATGTATAATTTGAAGCACAGTTTTTATGTTTAACATGCCTATTCCAATCATATGTGCCCTGATGTGTAGACTCCCTAAACCTAACCCCAGTTTTATCATTGCACTCTCTGATCTTATCTATTTTATCTCTACCCGTGTGATCGGTTGCTTTAATGTCCACATATACTGCCCCTCTAAACCTATGACCTACTACAATCTGTCTCTAGCTGCCGTCACCACCAGGGTCATACCTTAGACATGATTCTCTCATCCGGCCTTCCTATCACGGTCCTAGACGTTGTTGATTTGTTGGGTATCTGACAATTTTTTAAACCGCATTCAAGTCCGTCCTTCCTAGTCAGCCCCATAACCCTGCACATCCACCCTGTCCTGTTCGTTCTACAAACCCATCACAGCTTCACGGTTCTCTGCCATGTTCAATAACGGTCTACCCGCTGAATTGGGCAGTAAGTGTACTAACACAAAGGAACTGTTGACCCTGTTTAACAATCTGAGCACTCTCATTTTGGACTGCGTGGCCTCGCTTAAACTTAGTAGAAGAGCAGAAAGCAAGTGGAAGATCAATTAAAGATATCACACGACATTTTTAAAGATGCACTGAAAAATTATCAGTTGGCAGAAAAATTCAAAAAACCCCAAATCTTGTTTCAAACCATAAACGAGCTTACGAACGGATCCCCAAATGGATCTGCATCCTCCTCCGCCTCAGCAGAACTATGTGAGGAGTTTCAACGTTTTTTTCTCAACAAAATTGACTATCAAGCGACAAATTCCTCCTCCTGACGTCTATTCAATCTGCTCACAAAATGCTGCAGCTTATTTCTCTGAATTTAAATTTATGGATCCAACTGAAGGAATTGGTCTCCCAGCTCAAACCTAAACAACTGTGTCTCTGACCCTGTACCATCTCGTGTTTTTATAGGATGTTTTTAATACTGTCTGCCCATTGAACTTAGCTATCATGAATTCCTCCCTGTGAGAGGGTGTCGTTCCCGATGATTTTGAACGCGCTACTGTGCACCGCTTTCTCAAGAAACCCCGCCTTGACCCTGATGTTTTCTCAAACTGCAGACCAATCTCCAAGCTCTCCTTTTTGTAATACTCGAAAAGATTGCATTCACTCAAGTCTCCTCATATGTGAACAAACATAATATACTGGACAAATTCCACTCTGTAGTTGAGTCAGGATCCTGTGCCATCCTCCTGTTACTTGATCTCAGTGCCCCTTTCGACACTGTAGAGCTTCAAATTCTCCTAAAAAGACTCCATGATGAAATGGGCACACAGGACACAGTGTTAAAAGGGTTTGCTTCTTATTTAAGTGGGAGAACCTCATCTGTTAAAATGGGTAGCTTTGCGTCACCCTGTGGCCTACCTCAAGGCTCATTTCTAGCTCCTCTTTTATTTTCACCATTTTCAATTTGATTCTGGAGAAGTACAATGTCCAGTACCATATATACGCCGACGGCACTCAATTATATGTCACTGTCTCCCCCTATGAAACTGGCTCCCTGCCACTTTACATCACTGTCTTGCTGAAATAAAATTATGGATGTCCAGCAATTTTCTGCAACTGAATAACAAAAAAACTGAGGTGATTGTTTTTGGCCCCAATACTGATGGCTTAAGTGGAGCCCTGGGCCCCCTATCTGCAAATGTGCACAGTTCAGTTAAAAACTTTGGTGTTCTTGATTCTGGTTTTAATTTTGATGAACAGATCTCTAACGTGGTGAAAGGAAGCTATTTCCAGCTTTGAGCCATTGCACAATTAAAATCGATTTTATCTCCAAAAATCTAGAAATTGCAACCCATGCTTTTATTACAAGCAGACTGGATTTTAGCAGTTCTCTTTATTTTGGACTGCCACAATCCTCACTGAATAGGCTCCAGATGGTTCAAAATGCAGCCGCAAGGTTTTTAACTAGTACAAAAAAGAGGGGGCATTTACTCCAGTCTCAGCAAAGTTTCACTGGCTCCCAATAAAGTACAGGATTGATTTTAAACTTCTACTCTTTGTTTTTAAAGCACTTCATGGCACTGCCCAAGAATCCATCACACATCTGCTAACTCGCTACACTACGCCCCTCAGGACAATGTCTCGGCACCTCTTCTCTGTCCCCCACGCTCGCCTCAAATCAAAGATCATCAGATTTTCTCTGCTGCTGCTCTCAAACTTTGAAATGCGCTCCTCCTTCACACGAGAATCTGTCCCATAATTGGTCTTTTTAAAGGTCTCCTAAAGACCCACTTTTTTAAATATGGCTTTTAGTTCTGTGGACCTTCTATTCTCCTGCTCAAAGTCTAAACGTTTTGAATATCTGTCTGTTAGCGATGTAAATGACCGTGATAAAAAAATGTGCTATTGCTGGTACTCATCGTGCAACTTCGGCACCCAAAACGCTCTTAACGATCTGTTCTTGATGCTTTCTAAACGGGAAAATTACGAGGTCCTAATAATGGGTGATATAAATATTAACTGGCTGGGAGAAGACTTGAATTTGCCTGAATTTCACAACTAATTTCTATTCCGACTAGACCTAGAAATTTTAATAAAGGCACACTCATTGATATAATCTTAACAATCCCCATAATTATAAGGCAAATGTTTTTCCCCACTGGATTTTAGCGACCACTGTCTGATTGGGTGTATTCGAAAAACAAAAGCTAAAAAGTGTAAAGGTGAGAAGATCATATAAACATTTAATTTCAAAGAGCAATCCTTCATCTGTGACCTGTATTACAGTGATATTGGGCTAACATCAGCACTTTCTTACCCTGATATGGCCTTAAATGTTTTTATTAATACATTTAATGAAACTGCAGACAGACATGCACCTAAGAGAAACATTTGAATGAAAAACTGCAACAATCCTTGGTTCAACACAGAAATTACAAGTTTAGAGAAATGCTGCCTGGAAAACTGCACACACAACTAGATCAGATTTGGATTGAGCTTTTTTTTTTTTTTTTTTTAATTTAAAAAAAGAAATGGAGGATGGTAAGATCCCTCTCTAAACCTAGTATTCATACATTACTAATTGATATTTTATTGGATTCAGCTATTGTAAATTCTAAAAACAATATATGTGATGCTTTTAATAGGCATTTTATTTCTGTATGTGATGTTTACAATAATAATGGTGATCCCCTGATCTTTACGTTGAATCTGAACCTCTGGCAGATGGCAGTCAGATGTTGTCTTTAAGATCTTTCACTTACATGGAGGTCTTAAATGCTTTCTGCTCCATTGACCCAAAAAAGTCCACAGGAGTTGATGACCTTGTTATACCAGAATTATGGAAACGTCCCACTTTTATGTAAAGGCAGAACATGTGCCAACTAAAATTGTAAATTTTGAATTTATTTAAATAAATGCTCCATTTTGAAGTCTTGTCAATCGCGTTTAAGAAAAGGGCATAGTACTGTCACTGCAACCACAAAAGTTGTAAATGACATTTTCACAGCCCTTAATGATAAATAAGACTGTGTAGCTCTGTTACTGATTTAACTAAAGCTTTTGATTCAATATACCATAAAATCCTCTTGAAGTGTCAAACAGATTGGATTTGACAATGCTACATATAACTGATTCCAAAATTATCTTTCAAACAGAACCTAGGCAGTAGTAGCCCATGGGTTTAAATCAAATTTTTAAACCAAGGCTCAATTTTGGGCCCGCTACTATATTCATTAATTCCATTAGTTGTAATTTAAGAGAAAGCCTCATACATTTATATGTTGATGATGCTGTGTTGTATACAAGTGCTCCCTCTGCTGATCAACGATTTAAAAACTGCAGCAAGATTTTATTGAAATCCAAAATTCCCTCAAAAATCTTAAATCATCACTGAAAGCAATTTATTTATTCATTTTAGTTTAGTGTTTCATTTTATCTACCTTGCACTTGTAGACTAGCGAAGCTCAAAGAACTGTGAGGCTAGAAAATTGTATTTTCATCCTTTGTGATAGAAAAACAAACTTACTGACATTTCTTCACTGGAAATTCAAACTTGTAGTTTAGTTGGACTTAAAATTCTAAACTTTTAGATTTGATGTCAGTTAATTATTGAAAATGTGTCATGGTCCACTTAATTTTGCCTCTATTATATTTTTTTGCCTGGCAAATCCAGAATGATATCGCTCTCATTTTTATACAGATTGATATTCGTGTGGTCCCCACGTCCTCTGTAGCGCCTCAAGCCCAGCCAAACGTGATTGTGGCGTCAGATTTGTTTCTTTCAGTGACTCAATGTGATTTACAAATAAAATCTAATGTATCTCCCCTCAGATTAATAGTTTAGCTCACTCATTGATTCTGGAGAAATCTGGAGTGTTTTTTCAGCCGTGTGGTATATTTTTCCTTTTATTTTTTCCAATACCGGACGGACTATGCGTGCCCCTGATTGGCTAATCCACCTGTCAATCATGCCCATTTGACAACTAGAGATTCACCGGTGACCAGACTCACGTCTTCGTAAAGTATTGAAGTGTCTATCCTGGATCCCAGGCAATGATGACATCGCATTTTAAAGTTTTGACTGGCAGTAGGCCCACTTACCTTACCTCTTTTTGTCACCATAGCTCTAAAATGCATTTTAGTTTTTCCATGTCAAAAATGCAATAAATCTCATTGTTTACAATAATAGGAATCCTGGATCCCAGGCAATGATGACATCGCATTTTAAAGTTTTGACTGGCAGTAGGCCCACTTACCTTACCTCTTTTTGTCACCATAGCTCTAAAATGCATTTTAGTTTTTCCATGTCAAAAAGTCTTTGCAGTCTATAAATCTCATTGTTTACAATAATAGGAGTACTGTATATCCTTGAGATCTTGATGTTCAGTTCAGTGTGACCCCTAAATATTTCATTGTTTAGAGATAAACAATGTTGTGATCCATTTTAAATCATGTTGTTTTTTCAGGTGTCTCTGGTGGGCATTGTCCGCAGGTCTTCTCCCTGTTCCACCTACAACGAGCACTCTGTGGATGACATGACTGGGCCTCCTCTCACTGTCCGCCAGTGGGTCAACGCAGATGTTAGTCATAACAGGGCCTTTCAGCAATGTCTGCAATCTGGATATATTCTATAGTTATTCAGAAAACGAGATTTCTAATCCCCAAGACTGTTTAGTTCTCCATCAGTGATTCTCATAGATTTTTAGACCTCATTCAGAACCTGTCCAGTTTTCTTAAAAAAACAAAATGTAATTATTACGGTGATGCCAGTCTAATTAGTTATGGTTTCTTGACATCAATGTAAAAAAAACCCCAACTAATTATATAAAAAAAAACTGTATGTCTGTCTGTATTCAGTCAGGGTTGTCAATATAAAAGTCGGGCATTTCAATAGTGACCTTAATTAACTGTACTGTTTTGACAAGTGTTATGGAGAATCATTGTTATGTTTTCAGGATGCTTCAGCTCAGATGGAACTAGAACCAGGAGTGTATGTAAAAGTGCATGGAAGTCCACGGGTTTTCCAAGTAACAGACTATAAATAATAAAGAAATTTTATCATAATTTAGTTTACCAAGGCATGTGCATTATTGTTTTCCAATCAAATGCAGGGTAAAAAGTCTTTGTTGACTATGAACATCTGCTGTGTTAAGAATTTGAATGAGATCACCTCCCATATGTTAGAAGTGGTATACGCTCACATGCAACTCTTTGGAAAGGTACCCCCAACCCACACAGAAATATAACAGCATTTTTACCTATTTATTTTACTCTTCTATATCTTATCTTTTTCTAGGGTTGTGATGTAAATATGAATGCACTACCAGCGTCTGATGCACCCCAAACATCATCTGAAGAATACATGGAAAGAGGCTTGTCCGCCATCCAGGGACAGGTGAGTTGGAACATAACGTGATCAATAATTATTCATTATGTTATTCCCAAACACACAAATCAAATAAATTAAAAGTCAAAATGCGAGAAAAGAAATGCTAATTCTACTATTACTGTTAAATACTACCTAAAATCTTCCATTGCGACAATTAAACTGTGACAAAAGTAAAGTGATTTGAAAAAAGCTAAGAATCGGGAGCTAGTCATAGCTACTCTTTGTTATGAACTTCATAATTTCATTCGTTATTATCTTAACACATATTTCAGTTGTGGGAATTGGAATCTAGGATGAAAAAAGTTGCCAGAATCTGAATTGCTTTTATTCATCCCCATTGGGAAATTCTTTTCGTTACACACATGCGGCCGTCCAGCAAAAGAATAGTTATAAAAAATAAAGTTAAAGTTTAAATGAAATATCAGTAGCTTAAAGAAAATAAGTGCAAAAAGTTTTTATAATCTAAACCAGTGAAAATAAAATAAACTTGCATTATAAATAAAATTATAAAAATGGAGTACCCCCATAACATAGTTGCATCTCTATTTACAGTTTTACAACTGTATGGACACAGCAGGATGTAAGGATTGTACGGTGAGACTCTGACAGTACAGAGTTCAGCGGTTTGATGGCGACAGGCAGAAATGATCTTCTGTGTGTCTCAGTGGAGCAGTAACAATCTGGCTGAGCTCTTGTAGTTGACCAGCACATTGTGGAGTGGGTGGGAGGGAGAGTCCAGAATAGTCCTGATTTTGTCCTGTCCAACACTACAGTCAGAGTCCAGATCCTCCCCCACAGCACTGCCATTCTTCTTGATGATAGACTGGTAGAACATCCATAGCATTGTCCTGCAGATGTCAGACTTCAGCTTCCTCACACAGCGTAGACAGCGTCCATGTTCCTGCTCCAGTCCAGTTTATTGTCCACGTACACCCCCAGGTCCTTGTACTCCTCCACCACATCCACACCGCCTGGACTGCCACCGGCCGCAATATTTAGAAGGAACTTATTTTAGACTCTCCAAAAACTTGTGTTATTTGTCAAATGTTTCAAACAACTGGGCTGCTGTCTCAAAATTATAGCAAGGCAGGTTAAGCGTCTTGTCCAGTGACACATTTATTATGAGAATCGAACCACCAGCCTGTCTCCCCCCAAAAAACGTAAGAAAGTGTGTTTTGTATTGTAGGTGTTGCATGTAATCAGCCAGCACTCTGGGAAGCAAGAGGGCATCAGTTTCAAGGACCTGTCCACACTGTTGGACTACATCGGTATTCAGGAAATCAGGTACTTTTGAAATCACTAACCCGACTTTACACAGATAATCCCATATACTGTACCTTATTGTTGTAATTTACATGATTTTTATTAGTATATGATGCGACGTTTTCTTATGTTGTTCTTAATCTAACTGCCAAACATTACAGCAATACTCCAAATTGCCAAATTGTCTCCTTTCCTTCCATTCCTCAACCAAAACATCTGTACTTTCTTTTTTTACTTTGTACTTTTTGTACTTTGGTCAGCAACAGAGGTGGGTAGAGTAGCCAAAATTTGAACTCAAGTAAGAATAACATTTACTTCTACGTGAGCCTTATTATTTTAAAAGTAAAGTAGAGACCCAAATAGTTCTCAGGTAATTGTATAAAAGTATTACTACTATTACTAAAAAAAAAAAGTAGTTGCTGCTTTGCGCATAAGCTGTCCCTGCATTTTAGATTGAATATTCTGTGCTGAAGACATGGGTAGAAGTATTACATTTTAGAACCCACAGCTACTTCCTGTATTTTTTCCTGCCACGAACCGTCACCTAACTGATGTAAAACTATGACGAATATTAACCACAGGTGCTGTCTAACCAAACAATGCACTTTAACCCAGACAAGTACAACAGCAAACAAATTTTAATTTAAACTCTGACATAATGTTTTGGCTGACAACATTAACACTGAACGAAACGAACTGAAATGACTGAATTCCTAACCTGTGCCCTCATAGGAAGTCCTTGGCGTTCCTGATAAATGAAGGACACGTTTTCTCCAGCGTCGACGAGAACCATTTCAAGTCCACACATTAGCGGATTACATCAAAACAGAACAACGGCGCAAAACATGGCTGACGGCAAAGTAGTGGGAGAGCTTTTCTGTTCAAAATGTTGTTTGATGCTTTAGAAATTTTGCGTTTTGAATTTTGTGTGTACTGTAAATTCTTTGTGTAATTTAAGCAAAATTCGCCTTTGTTTTTCTGCAGATTTTGTAGCGCGTTTGATAAATATATTATAGAAAGAAATGTAATATCGCAACCAGTGTGTGCTTCTGTTGTATTCTTGGGCAAGACACTTCTAAATGCTTTGGTGTGTAGCTTTGAAAGGGGGTATTTTACTTCTATGGGGTATTGACTACTAACACATAACATTTTTAGATCATCATGGCACCGTTTATTGTTTTGAAAATGCTAGATTTGCCGAAAACAATGTATTAACATGTTTTATACATGTTTTTCCCTTTCATTTTTAACACTCTGAGTCTCCCCTCCCTTTACTCCCCGCGTTAAGCCACTCCCCCTTCACAGCGCTATCACAACACAATCAGCGCGCATCCTGCTAATGAAACTGCTGCTCATCACGTCAGGTTTGTCGAGTCGCTGTGTACAGTCGCATCATGTTTTTGTACATTTATGGAGAATCATCGTGTGGGGGAGGACGGGTGACGTAGGATTGTGGGTTGAGCATTGCGCTCTGGTCATAAATGAGATCTTTCATTGGAACCGATTACAAAATGTGAGAGCTGTAGTTGCCAAATGTTCCTAGATATGAGAACTAATATTGCCAATCATAAATGCCATGGTGCTTTTTGTGAATTGCCCGAGGATCCTTCTCTCTCTCCACTTAGTTATGAATGGGTGTGTTGTGTGTCTATGGATTATTACACAACGCGCAGTTCTAATGGAGGAACAGTGAAGTATCAGAGCAGGTCTGAACAGGGCTGGGCCTGTAAAGGTTGTTCGGGCGCACAAAGTCATTTGAAGTTCACCAGTGGCGACGGCAGCTCAGTCGGTAGATCCGCTGATCCGAAGGTTGGCGGTTCGAATCCCGCTCTCGACACGAACATCGGTAGAGTGGTCAGATCCAGCGACCCACGGGTTGGTGGTGCGATTCTAGCTCCCAGAGATGAATGCTGTCGTCGTGGCCTGGGCAAGACACTTAATCCACCTCGCCCCCAGTGTCTGTGTACATTGGTGTATGAATGTGTGAAAGGGTGAGTGGTTCCTTGATGTAAAGTGCTTTGAGTGACTTGAAGGTGGAAAAGTGTGACCATGACCATAGTTCCCAATAGTTTTTGTTCGAGCGCAAGACCTGCCAGGCCGTAATAAAACTACAGATTCTGATCTAGCATATATTTCAGACTAATTTGCGATTTTTACCATTTATTTGAGCAAATAACTCTCACTGCCATCTCAGGTTTGAACAGTGTACGCTACTACCACTCTACTGTGCCCTCGGGCAAGACACCTCACCACCCTGCATGAACGTAGTGCCTATGCATAATTGGCAGTCAGATGTTGCCTTCCAACCAAAATTACTTTTTCATTGGATTTTATAAAAAGAAAATCTCTTTGGAATACATGGAGAAAGTCAATTGGTTTACCAGGCTACAGCAGGTCTGAGGGTCCGATGACACAGATTGGCAGCCTCCATCAGTCTAACCCAGGGCAGATGTGGCTACAGATGTAGATTTTTAGTGACTTTTCATAAACCGCATTTTGAAAACAACTATTTCAACCTAATCTACGTTTATGAATTAAGATTATTTAATGTTTGATACATTTGAGAAAAAGTTTTGGATAAACTTTTTGATGAGCTCTTGTTATGGCCATATAAAGCCAACATATAATCTAATATGTAGTATGCAGTTCAGATCCATATTGATATTCATAACCGTGTTGCTTTGAGTAATATTTGATGTGTCTCCAGTATTCTGAATGTGAAGTAGCTCTTTGTAAGTTTGTGCTAATAGGGCACAGCCTCCTCTCCGCGGACTTAACCCGCACCTGCTCAGAGGAGAGCTCGAATCAATTATTCTGTGCCCTGTGACCCCACCGTGACCCCTCACTGACCCCTGCATGACCTCACACAGAAGGGGAGACCAGTATGGGCAAAGTGCTGGAGAGTCACTTACTATTTTATATTTTATTACAGATTTTTGAGGGTAATTTAATAAAGTGATGGGTACAATGCGGCTAATGAGGATGCTAGTCAGTTCAGTCAAGTCATGATTTTAAAACTTTAAATATTGTGTAAGGAAAATGTCTTATTTTGACATGCTGGTTTTGTAACTACAAGAGAACACTGGGATATGTTGTTCTACATGTACAAAAATATGTACTTAGAATATTTTGAGTAACTCTTGCTGTTAGTGTTTCATTTGGTGGTATTCAGAGTACAGTTACTTTGCAGTATGTGATCAAGCAGTTTTGGCTTCGAACTGCACAATATGAAGAAAAAAAAAACACTCATGCAGTGCTACATAAATGCATAGCTAACGGTGCAACAAATGTAAAAGTTGTTTCAATCGTTTGTCACATGTTTACACATAATATAATGCAACTTAAAGTATTCAGAATACATTTCTGGAGTAGACAAGTATCCTTCCCATTACTTTTTATAGGGTTCAGCTTCCTGTTTATAAGCACCAGAACTTTTCATTGTTCAAAAGACATAACACTTTGTTTTGAACTGTTCTAAATGCTGTAGCAACTGTGTTCATTTTCGAAACCTCTGAAACCCATGGAAACCAGCACGGATATTACTATCATGATGCTAATAAGTCATTGTATTGTGAATACACGTTTGTTGCTATGGTTAGATTAAAAAAATAATAATAAAAAATAAAGGAGAGGAAAATGGCATGAATAGATTTGCATAAATGTTGTAAATAATGTTGAAATATGTCTGTAAAGTTAGTTCCAAGTTGTTATTGTTTTTTAATAATAATAATACCAAAGTGTTTTTTCTTTTTCACTTTTTTGTTTTTGTCCTTGCAGTTGTTGGGACTTCCTGTTTCTCTTCTCCTCTCTCCTGCATGTCCTCTACCTGGAGCTCCATCACACCGGGGGGGCAGCACAGGAGTGCAAGGGCCTGCCGGGAGTGCCTACAGTCGAGAGGTAGCTGTATGTGTGAGCAGTAGGCCTTTGTTCGTCACAGCTGGAGGTCTCAGTAAAAGATTTTTTAAAAAGTGCAGATTTTTTTTCTTCACTTGTAAAAAAAAATGTGTGTTTCTTAAGATCAGAAAAAAACGTGAGACTGACTGTTGGAGAGGCATAAATAATTCACGGCTCAAGAGAGTTTGGGTTTTGCTTAAAAAGATGAAGAGAAGCAAATTTCAGATGTTTTTATTAAAAAAAAAAAAAAAATTGTTGCATGATTCCAAAGTCAGTCAGTACACAAGAACTATGTAATGTGCTCAGAATGTTTTCATTATGTGTTCTACAAAATAGAAAGAAAGCAGTTAAAGGTGCACTATGGGACTTTTCTTCTGGGGTCTGCCATGTGCTTGTTTCTTTTATTCAATTATATGTCTTGTTATAGCTTAAATCAGACCTATTCTGCAAACTGGACACTTCAGTGCTTTTAACCATGTTATAATTGTTTCCCTTCTCATCTGTATTTGGAGTGATTTGTGCATGTTTGAGCAATCTTTAATCATTTATTTTCAAGACGCCCTATTTCCGATCAACCCACATTTTCACCACCACCGGCATTCTATAATTTTTTCTTAATCTGTGATACACGTAGGACCTGGCAGTGTTGTGTAGTCATTTAAATGACTAGCGGGACGTGCAGCTATCCATCGGAGGGGCCCACAGCTACACGGCTCTTTGTTGTGTTGACGTTTACGCCGATGTCAGCTCCCATCGGGCACTGCAGTTTTCTAACACGGAAGTCAGCGGACTTGTTTCTTTTATTAAGTCGTTTTAGATGAATATTGTGATTTAAAATGTGCATAGATTAGAAACAGCACTGTATAAAATGTCTATATAAGGGACTACTTCATAGACTGCACATCTCACTTGTTTGTTGCACTTTGAAACAGGAACTTTTAATACGATATCTCTTAATGGGCTACGTTTAAAAACTGGCTGCACTAGAAGTGAAATGGGAAAAAAAAAAAAAAGCTTTCTCTTATTTTGTTTGCCAAAAATGGAATACATTTCAAGGACACGCAAAACTTGATACGTTGGTGCCACTAATGGTCTTTAATAATCTAGTGATCTCTTAATGGGCTACGTTTAAAAACTGGCTGCACTAGAAGTGAAATGGGAAAAAAAAAAAAAAAGCTTTCTCTTATTTTGTTTGCCAAAAATGGAATACATTTCAAGGACACGCAAAACTTGATACGTTGGTGCCACTAATGGTCTTTAATAATCTAGTGATAAACATTTATACTCACACTTACACCTGTTTTTAATGTTTGTAAAATGTAAATTGACCTATGTAATAATTTATTTTGTATGTTTATGTTTGTATTGTTCTGTTCACTAATCAAAAAGAGTGTGGTGCTCTCATTAAAGATACATGAAATGAAATAACTTTACAGCAGGTTCAAGCACTGTATGTCTTCTTTAAAAATTACCTTGAAAAACATACATTCTCACTGTGACGGGGGTAGCCTCTCCGCAGATCTGACCCGTGACTTGGCCTGCATCACTTTAGTTTAATGCCATACTGTAGAACATTCCAAGTAAAGCAATAACATTTCCTTGAAGACAAAGAACTGGCGGATCCTCCTCCGCAAAAGTTACATGCTGTACCTTTAAAATCTTCTAACGCTTACTATTGTACTAAAAAACAAGTTATACTGGCATCTCTATGAATTAATGTGAAAAAAGTAGTTTTAAAATATATTCCAGGGAATTGTAAATTGTAAAGAACTATGTCACTGCACTATGTAATTGAATTGACAGCTATCTTTGCGGTGAGTTAAAGGTCAGATCTGTGGAGAGACGTCCTGCACTCACTTTAATAGTGCCTGTTTTTCAACGTTTGTTTCAGCAATAAAACCAGCTGTAATTAAAACACAAGACAGGCAGGTTTAATGCCATACTGCGGAACACCCCAGGCAAAGCGACAGCATCTCTATGGGGAGAAGCAGATGGCGGACATTTTTGTTGCCAGCCAATCACAGTCTACTACTTTAATACTTACTTAACTTCAGTAAACTACTCACTGCGTTCATGAGGTCCTCGGGAACTTGGGAAAATGTTTTTCCAAGTTAAAAAATGCACGTCAACCCTTGCTCGAGTCAGAAAAACAACTCGGGAACTCGGGTGAAAGCGAACAGCCTGACTTCCACACCTGATATCACCTGCTGTGTGGAGACAAAAATTCAGCAGATTTTTCAATTTATCTAAAACATTTAAGCTAAACATACATATATTTAAAGGTTTACTGTCAGTTGTCCATATCATAAGAGCAACGGATTTGTGGAAAGACCAGACACTACTGTTTAAATAACTGCAGATGTAATATTTAATAGCATTAGCTAACGAAAAATAAAAACATTAAGCTTTTGAGAAGGCTAACAACGAGAAATCTCACTAGCTCTATTAAACGCTGTTAATGAGCAATGATTTTATTATTGGTGACATGAAAATCCAGACTTTCCGAGATAAAAGCACATGAACGCAAACAAGTGAGATCCTTGACATTTCATCTCGTAACCCAGAGTTCCCGAGGAGCACGTGAACGCAGCATTATTCTTTTATATATGAAGAGTGGAGCCTGTATTATAAAGCGTGTCCGCGGTAATAGTGCGACGTCACTTTTTACGACACGGGCCCAGGCAGTGAGTGTGTGTAGGCCATTACATTGATGAGTTTATGAAATATTCGTTTTTTGTCACTCCGGGCTAACGGTGCACGCATGCTAACTGTGCCCACAAGCTAACTGTGCACATATGCTAACTGTGCGCACATGCTAACAGTGCACACATTCTAAGAGGGTTTATGGGGGAGATAAAAGTTTATGTGCACATAAGCATAAAGTAATGTCACGTCTCCTCTGGACACTTCTTTGCCTCGTGACATTAAAGCTGTAGTCTGAGTACACATAGTTTTACCCATGATTATCCCTAATAAAAATATACATTGAGTTGTGGTTTGCCTCATTCAAATTACCGTAGTTTAAAGGTGGTGTATAGGTTCAAAAATATATTTCATAAACATTACCTACATCGCCAAAAAGCAGACTGTTTGGAGCTTTTATTCATTTGATATTGTTCTGTGGACTTGCGGTTTGTTTAGTTGTGAATGTTTTGCGTAATCTGGGTGTGGGATGTACATAAAATGTCACAAATCTCAGTTTGAAAATGAACCTTTTTCACTTGATAATGGAGCTCAAGCCCACTCTCATGGTTCCAGTACTAAATTTCTCATTCACTTTTTTACCATAGACTTTCTGAAAACAAAACAAAAAAGTTATATATTAAAAGTCTGAAAGCTTGGTCAGGGCTAATCAGCTACGTCGTAACTAATGACCTCAAGACCTATAATTTTAGGTTTAAGGTTTAATTTTTATAAACTGTAAAGTTATTAAAGCATTTGGCAGAATCTTGCATTTTAAACTGCCTTTTTTGGACTTAAAACAACCACATTATGGATTAGTTACCACGTAGCTGGTTAACCTCCGCAGTGCCTTTAGACTCTTAACATTTGAATTTTTTTAAATGAAAATTTGACTTTCAGAACCAAAGCAAACTTTGAAGTATCTGTGGCGCTCCATTTAACAATGTCCCCCAACAAGGACACAATAAATACTTTGTACTGTTATTTTCATTCATAAACATGCCCTGTTCACAACACCAGCTGCATTCTGTTTAACTGACTTTTTTGAGGGCAGGTCCGTGTGCTTTATATTGGCAATCGTGGCATCTAAAACCTCGACTGAATTACCATTACACGGTTTTCCATCACTTTTTAAGCTGTGAAAACGTGCAGTACCATAATGCATTATATGGGACCTTTAAAGTGCACTCACATTCTCCAGCATTTGAACTTGACTTGAATGTTCAATACACGCTAACATTAGCCTATACTTTCCACAAATATCACACCGCGTTTTATTTTTCTTTCATATCTCTACTTTGCATATTGTCCTAACGTTTCTCTTCTTCCTTCTGCACATATTTTGGTCAGGGCCTTCTTCTTGACAAAAATAGCCGGTCGGAGAGCTAGCGTCACGATACCTGTAATGAAATCTGACAGGGCTACGAACCTGCTATCTAACCTTGCTTCTCAACTCCTCAAAAGACGCACACTTTTTATGACAAACCAATCAATTCTATGCTATTTTTACACCCTCTATGAAGCCACCAATAACATAAGACTTTTATTGGTTTTCGTCACGCTTGATATTCCGTATAATAATAATCATCCATCCATACTTCGCTTGGGAATGTTACAGATCCGGCTAAGCTAGTCCCAAGGGAAATCTCCCTCGGTGCTAACTTTGCTTTTATGTATTGCTAGCTTGTACTCTTGAGAGTGCTAATTAAGCTATTTTTTTCTCCCTTTTTTAGCTAACTGATTTTGATAGCACGTCTCCGGCACGTGCTAAAAGTGTCATCTTCCTCCCACGTTGATGAAGATATCCTCAGAAGATTCCAGGCACCTATCTGTTCTTGTCTTTTGAATCCCCGCCTGATTGGTGACAGCTATTGCTTTTGAAAATGAGCATGATGTCGACGCGATGCGGATCAGGTAAGTGGCGTTTTTTATTGCTTTATTTTTGCCTCCCATAATTGCCGTTCGGTGCGCTCCCAGTAGCCGTTAATAATGTCCTGTAATGAGTTTTGACTTTACAATGCTCTGAGTGGCCTTTAGCAGCTTGTGTGAAATGTTTGTTATTTGTTGTTTATCCACCAGAGGGCGACGTGTGTACTGGAATCAGCCACACAAGCCCCCGGGAGTGTTGGCTTCATTTGTGGCTCTCCTTCACATGCAAATCATATCTGTTTTTAACACTTTTTCTCTTCAGCAAATGCCAAATTTAATCTCTGGTGAATCGGCAAATGCCAAAAAATGTAATTAGGATTCCGGATTTGGAGACTGCTGTGCCACAATGCAAGCAAATGGGAAAATCAAAGGTGATATTAATAAAGCCTTGTGCTGCTGAAGGACAAAACTGAATGGATGTGCAAGAAGATACTTAGGATTTCAGAGCGGGTCATGCTATAGTGGAATAGTTAAATGAAATGCATTGTTGAAATGATTTTGATATACATTTTTATGTTATTTTTGCATGTTCTCTCTTTGCATTGCAATATTGTAATTTCCCCTTTGTGGGACAAACAAAGGTTTATATTTATCCTCTGCATCTTCACATCAGTTAACTTCATGTCTGCTTATAAATCATCCTCTAGGCCTCCTGTTTTCTGAGCAAAGATGAGGTAAGCCCTGACCAAGCTCTAGCTCTGGATACGAGTCTCTAGGCATTGTGGAGTTTGCATGTTCTTCCTGTGTCTGGGTGTTTCCTCCTGTCCAAGCATAGCCCAAGATTCGGCGATGGGTCCCTTGGTGTTCCACCGTGGTCGCTCGCTGCCGTTGTCACGTTGTCCCTATGAAGAATGGGTCAAATACAGAAGACAAATTTCCCCAGGGAGACCAAATGTACCTTAACCATAATCTTAAAGGTCCGCTATATAACTTTTCTGATGGAGTGTGCGCCTGGTGCCTGGAATGTTCCATGACATTAACTTGTCTGTCTCACGTTTATTCAGTTGCATATGTTTATATTGCTAAAGTAATACTGTGAAAAACATTCTTACTGTGAGTGGGGTCACCTCTCCACAGATCTCACCTGTAACTTGACCTGCTTGAGATAAGTTTAATACCTTGCCATGGAAAATTCCAGTCAAAGCCATAAAATGACCATAGAGACAAGCAGGTGATGAACCTTTAACCAGAAAAGTTACGTAGTGCTCCTTTAATCGTTAAGCGCGTCTATATGTTAGCCACATGTTATAAGGTAATAAGCTTTTTTTTTTTTTTTTTTATTAGTTCAAAAGTACTTCACCTCCACTGTTACCAGCATAAGGAATCGACGACCTTATCCAAGTGTTCAAAGTGAAAGTGAGCGAATAATTTCATTTTTCATAACTTTGACTGCTCACATTCCGACGTCTACCTGTAGGGGTCTCTCCATCTCTGCTCCCCCTGGCTGTCTCACCACTTCAGATAAATGGCACCTCGTTAATCAAATCTGCATGAGTGCGCGCAGGTTGCCATGGCAATAATTATCAGAGCTGCCTAATTAACTTTCTCAATTGCTTAATGATATACGACCCTCTGAACTCCCTCCGTTTTTTTCCCCTCTAATCCGAGTTGTTGTGTTTTTATTCCTCCATTTTGGCTGGCCGTCGCTAACCCGTGACCGTGGAGATAATAGAAATTATGGACATATTAAATTCAGAGCCACGTCGTTTGCTGCGAGTCCATCGGCAAAGGACCGAGACTTCAGAATACACGGCTTTAAAGTTGACTGCTGTCCTAATGTGCCATTATGCAAGAACGGGTGAGGTTTATTTTGGAACTGCTTTGATTAAAATACTACTCATTATACGTCACATTGGGCTGTATGAGTTAGAAAGGATTTATTATCTACACAAATTTTATAATCAAATATGTGAAATAAATCTGGCATTATACATATTGGTTTCTCAGTCTCCTGGAACTGTTTTGAAAATTCCATCCTGTTTTCCCAATAATCTGGACTCCATTGTTGCAGACACTTCCATTACACCTTGAAATAATACACTGTTTTCTGCTGTAAAAATAATAAATTGTTGCAAAATATTTAAAAGTATCATAAGTAAAAAACAACAATACGATTACTTAAGTACAACACAGAACCGTTGGTCTCTCCATCTCCTCTTCACGACAAACTATTTCATGTCTTGGACGAGAGCAGTCGGTATCACTGATGTCTCATGTACTGTTTGCTGACAAACAAGTCAACTTTGATGAAAACAGCTCCTCCTACGTTAATTAATGGCAATAACGACATATACAACAGCATACAGTATTGTGTTTTTATAAGATTGACAAGGTTCTCAGTGTACTACAGTGAGCCCGTTTTCATTCACTCGCCACACTTGCTGTACGTGTAGTTTCACTGCTTCCACGGGATTGACCAACAGAAATATGGCTGCCAATCTGCGCAAATGGCCTTTCAATCCACCATCAATTTCTTACTCTCACACCGTATTTATATTGGCAAAAATGGTAAATAGTCACATTTTTATGCAGCGCTTTTCCACTCAAAACGCTTTACATCAAGGAACCACTCACCCATTCACACACACATTCATACACCAGGGTACGCAGACACTGGGGGGAAGCTGGGTTAAGTGTCTTGCCCAAGGACAAAACGACAGTATTCATCTGTGGGAGCTGGAATCGCACCCCCAACCTGTGGGTCAGTGGATCTGATCGCGCTACCAATGACGCTGAGAGCAGGATGTCGAGAGTGGGATTCGAACCGACATTTGGATGAGTGGATCTGACACTTTACCAACTGAGCGACTGTTGCCCAACAATGGTGTCTTGCCCAAGGACACTGACAGTATGTAAAGATCAAACCAGCCTCCTAGCTTCTTGATATAACCATTTTCGTACTATAATGCACTTGACAAACTGTCCTGGGGTAAACCGACAGAACTGAGTGTGCCAATCTATGCCATCAGCTCCTTTGAGCGCTCACACATACACCCACCACATGGGTGAAGTGTCTTGCTCAGGGACACAAGGACATCACTTGGTTCGATCTGGGTTTGAACTGCTAACTTTTGGGTTTATGGACAAGCGCTATACTTGAGCCACTGTCGCCCCACAAGAAGTCCAAGAAAAGGACAGTAGGCTATTACTATTTCTGAAACTTCAAACTCGTATCCTGAATATTTTTAATATCCTAAAGTTTCCCCATCCGGCGCCCTCTGGTCCTTGTTTAGCCCAGCCGCGGTGCTCCTATCCCAGTGTAGTGTGTCTTTGCATGGCCCGTACAGTTTGCCTCTCTGCTGACCCAGGCCTGACAGCTGACGGAGGGTTGGGAGCAGCGAGCAGGCCTGTCGTCTCTGATCATCCAGGCAGAACTCCGGAGATCCAGGAGACAGGGGGGAGCGTACCTGTGACAAGGCCCTGTCACGGCTGCTCTGGGCCCCCTCTGTCACGGCCGACGCCTCACCCCTCCCCCCCCCGGCCTCCCTCCTCCCCCGGCACCGGGCCCCGCCTCACCCCTCCCTCCGCCGTCCTCCATCCTCCGCCGTCACCGGGCTCCTGTCAACACGGGAGCCACTCAACAGCACAAATCACAAGCAAGTTTTACTCAGCGGATCATGGAGGGAGAAGTTTGGAGAGAGGGAGGGTGGTAGAGGTAAAACTGGAGGATACAAAGTAAGGGAGGGGAGGTGGATGAAGGGAATAAAGTTGAATAGATGAGATAAGTTGACATAAATTAAGGAGGTCACTTCATGAGGATGTGTAGATGAAATGAAACAACAGTCTTCCTCTTTCTAAAGTCTAATGGTCTTATTTTACTAGATTTTTTAGCTCAGGAGTTGTATTTTTGTTTTGTTTTGTTTTGTTTTTTTTTACTCACCACCATGTTTTTGACACAAATGGACCATGCGTTTCTCTGATATGACAGGATACGGTTCTAGACCATAATGTGTGTAGTCTTGCCATTACAAATCTATATATGGTTAAGGTTAAGGTACACTGTATTATCCCCATAGGGACATTTGTCCTCTGCATTTGACCCATCCTTCAATGCCACTGGGGCATCTCCTCAGGAGCAGTGAGCACCACAGCGCAGTGCTCGGGGACCCATTTTCATGATGTTCCTAGTCTTGGTCAGGACTACACTGACTGGAGGATTTGACCTATGGTGCATGTTTTGGGTTGATGGGGGAAACCAGAGTGCTCATAGGAAACCCACCCAGATGCGGGGAGAAACATGCAAACTCCACACAGAAAGACCCGGGCGACCCGGGCCACCTGGCCACCATATCAGACTCTAAGTGCCAAAGTCCATTTGTACAACTATACAATTACAACTATGCAGCGCCGTGACAGAGTGACTTGCACTCTTTTAAGCAAAACTATTTTGGAGACAGGTCCCCGCCCACTGCTCCTGACATGTTGGGTCAAACGCAGAGGATAAATTTCCCTACGATGACAATAAAGGCTAACTTTAACTAGGGATACACCAATACTGGTATCAAATATTGGCTCTGATACTGAAAAAATTGCTGGATGGGGTATTGTTTCCATGATATTGGTTAAGCCGATATACTGGATTGGTCTTTAACTGGATGAGGTAAGACTCATTTTGGCCTAGAACTTTCATGCAAAGCTGTTCAGTTGTAATTTGATGGATAAATAACAGCTGCATAACACAATTTGATTTCTTGTGTAATAAGTTCACTATGTTTTAAAGAAATAACTGCCATTTTCCATCACTACACTGGTATCGGTTAATATTGGGTATCGGCAGATACTTAAGTCAAACTATCAATAGTTTGAACAGAATAGAACAGAAGAAGTTGGATTGGTGCATCCGTAGCCTAAACCTTACATTATGTTTGCTATTGAAGAATCACTATGACTGTAGGCTGTGCTATGTGGGAGTGCATCTTCTCACAGACGTCTAACGCTGATGTCTTGTCAATTTAGCCTTTGGCTTATAGGGCACACCAAAGAAAATTCCCGTCTTTGACTGCTTAGCCTCCTGGATGACCCCTCTGTCCAGGAGGTCTTGGAGGTCTGTGGAGGTCTGTGGAGGTCTGTGGAGGTCTTGCGGGGCCATGCTTGCTTCTCAGAGACTGCTCACATCTGGGATCACAGCTGGGTCAGGGCACCGCGGAGAACTGGCAGTGCTGGTGAAATTAGCTTTGCCAAAAAACCACACATCAGAGTGGTTAGCAAAGTGTTTCATATGCAGAGCTAAGAGTGGTACATGGCCTAGGGTTGGTTAGAGTGGTCAAAAAAAAAAAAGAAAAAAAGAAAATGAAATCCAGATTAAAAAAAAAACCTAAACTTTTGACTCACCCTTGTGGCGCCTATTGGGTGTGGTACCTCTGGCCCTAGCACCAAACCTAAAGAGATGCCTTCTTTGTGTGTCAATGAAGACAGCTCCTGTTTTAATTGCAGCTTGCGTTCTTTTGTTGCCTCCGAGTCGGTGAGGAAAAAGTGGCGGGGGAAGATTATCTTTGTAACACCGGCGCAGCGTATTTGCTTCCTCTTGTGAGTGGATTTCATGCTTGAGAGTGCAGTTTGAAATAGGATTAGCAGTATGTGTCGGGTAGTGTTAGCTAAAGCTCTCTCTGTCAGGTGCAGGAGAGGAGACTGTCATGGCGTCGGCTTGAACCCTTTTCACCGCTGCACAGCCTCCGGGCGCCGCTTTAATGTGACTCAGTGTGTGCAATTATCAAACAAGTGTGAAGCAGACGCACATACACAGAGCTTAGACCTGTGAAGAGTCTGTACCAGGCCTTTTCTAATGCTAGTGTTCAGTGGGAGATGATCTACACTTGTACCTGTAGTTATCAAGAGAGGAGAGGGTAGCAGCACAGCACACACCAAAGGAGAGGTTCTTGGACCTAAGTGAGCAGGTGGGTGGGTCTATTCCTTTGGGGACATACCGTAGATACTCTGCTCCTCCTCATCATCCAGGTGAGGGGAGTGGGACATCTGCGCTGGGCCTGCTGGACCCTCCTTGAGGAAGGGGTGCAGGGCTCATCCTGCAGGAGGAGTCGTGCGAAACTGAACAGAGGGAGGCTCCAGGGACTGTGTCTGTGGCTGTGGGAAAGTCACTGGCGGCTTATTCACCTGAAAGGTGGGCTGTGATATCTGAGTGTCTTTGCTGGATTCTCACCCATTACATCTCAGAGGATTTACCTCTGTAGCCACAGCTGCCCTGGGGCAGACTGACAGAGCCCTGGCATTCTGTGCCACAGTTCCTTAAGCTAGATGGTGCTATGCCTAATGACAAGATCAGATGTGTGACCTGGGAATGTCGCATGTGGATGAACTGAAACACAAACCCCTCAGTTAAGTGGTACAAGTTTGAAATGTTTTCCCTTCTTCAGTAAACTAAATGATATTTTATATTTAAAATATAAAGCTAAAAGAAGAAAAGTGTACTACAGACTCCAAGATATGTTTAAATCAGATGGCCACACATGTTACATCAATATCATGTGACACTTGAAGACAGCAGCGTGCTGCTGAAACTGTCAGGGTCTTTAGATCTGATAATAAACCACTAATCCCACAGACATGCTTTTTTATTCTCATGTACTGGCTTTTCCTCCCTTCAGCCCTGGCAAAAGTGCCTGTGTCTTCAGTCTGAAGGCTGTGGTGACAGGGAGAGGATGCTCCTGGGGCAGTGTTAGAGCGCCCCCTCCCTCTGCTCCCTCAGTCTCCACACACCACAGCCTGTCGCTCCCTCAGAACACTACAGGCCTGCCCCAGTTATGTAAGTGCTCCGGGTGAGAGCAAAACAAAAGGTGACTATTTTTAAAAATCTAATTTTGAGTTGCCTTCAGTGAGAATCTAGAATGTAAATAATCATGGAAATAAAGAAAATGAAAGTGTATATCCAAACTTTTGACTGTTAGTATAACATGAAGTCTTTAATCCACTAATCTGCTTTATCAGCGTTTAACTATTATTGCCAGGTCATTATTAATCTGATTAAGACGTCCCCCATAGTCTTATTGACAATAGTGAAGTGGGTGTGAAATCTCTTGAATAGAGCGGGAAGACAACAGCAAACAATATTAAAACATTTACATACAAGATATTTATGGAATTAAAAACATTAAAAGGCATTTCCTAGAGAAAGAAGACACCAACTGACGATGTCATTAGGTAGAACAGAACATTTTAGCTCTGGAAAGAAGGTCCAAGTATCCACAATTATTCAAACGTGTATTAAGCAAAGGTGTGATTATATTTACTGTCACATTTATTACATTATATTGAGGAGAACATGAAGAAGAAGAAACAAGTTTTTAAAATGCTGAAGTTTAGTATGATACCTAAAGCAAAGTACCAAAGTACCCCTCCCACTCCCCCCACGGTAAACACATCGATAATCTCGCAGTTTGAACGAGAAGCCGCTGGTAGACCTGCGGAGAAGAGGCAATTAGCGCTAACTCTGAGGACCATCCAGGGCCTTGGAACAGTTAGCGGTGTAATGCTAAAGAGAGCGGCCCATGCTAACGGCACAGTAGGTGAGCGGGCCAGTGAGTATAACTGCCAAATCAAAGCAATCCACCAGGGCATAAATCCTCCCCTTTAAGAGCTAACTTTACACACATCTTTCATTAGCCGGGCGCAGCTTGGGAGTCTGCATTAAAGGGGCGTTCTGTTTCCTTTAAAGGTGGTGTTGCTCTTGAATATAGGCGAATATAAAGTAAAACTGAATCGGTTTGTAATGGTGAAACTGTGGTAAATAAGCCTAAACTAAATTGTTGAATTGTTTCCAGCTTTATCCGCTCATGAACTAAAGCATTATTGTTATTTTATTGTTATTTTTTTAATTTCCCTATGCATATATTACTACGTAAAGTTTTTTCCAGCCGTTTAGCCAGTCCGCTACGACAAAGTTTTGAGAAAAGTGCCATTATGTTGCTTGGCTAGCTGAAAATTCCACTTTCCTGCATGACCCAATACGGGGCGACAGTGGCTCAGTGGTTAGCGCACTCATCCCCCAACCCAAAGGTTCTGTCGTTCTGCAACTCAGCAATGTGTTTCATTTTCTACCTTGGCCAGCGACCCCGCTTGTGGCAAGAATGCATATTTTTGACCAATAAAATACCTGTAACTGGATAAATGCAAGAAAAGATGACAAGCAGAAAAGTTACACAGTGAACCTTTATGTTCGGCTTGCAACCCTCACTCAATGACCAAGATCTTGTGTATTGTTAAATGGTAAATAGTTACATTTTTATATACATTCATTCACGCATACGCCAGTGTACGTTACTGGGGGTGAGGTGGGTTAAGTGTCTCGTCTTCTCGATCAATGATGTTTACGTCGAGAGCGAGATTCAAACCGCTAACCAACTAACTAATCAGATCAGTGGACAAACACTCTACTAACTGAGCTACTGTCGCCCCGCTACCGTCGACCTGTGAGATGTTAGGGCATCCCACAGTTTACTTTGATTTCCCTAGCTGATTACACCACTCCGGTCATGAAAAAGTTATATAAAAGTTGCATATTCGCCCTGTTTTTTGACAACAGTTGGAGTTTGTCACGTTAGCATGGAAACATAAAACATAAAAGCCGATCTGGATTCTGCGGACCCTGCCAAGTTGTGCGGGGTGTGGCATCCTACAGGACCTTTTACTAGAGGCCTAGTAATTAAATAGATTGTAAATGTCAAAATTATTTATTCCCAAGAACGCTCTGGTGGGATAATTGAGAGCTTGACATATGCAGTCATCTCATGCAACACTTTACAGCACTGCGGATTCAAGCCATTTTGAGTCATTCAATATAGACTATTATGGTATGGAAACTTGTGTGGGTTTACAATAAATCAAATGAATACACAATGAGTTTCTTTTCTACGTTTAAAAACAGGAAAGATAATCTGTGTAGTATTATACAGAGTTATATTTTTAAAATTCAACAGAACTTTGGTGTCTGAAAATATGAAACAAAAAATAAATAAAAACTGAGTTAGTAGTGAAAATGAAAACGCTTAATTTAAAACCACAGTATGCAACTTTATAGCCAAAAAATAAACTACAAATAAAAGCTTTTTTTTTCTCATTTTGATTGTGTTTATTGCACGGAAAAACTTAAAAAAGCATGCGTCCTAACTGTGAGTGGGCTCGCGTCGCCACAAACCTGACTCGTATTTCGCCTGCTTGTTTCCATGGAAATATTGTTCCTTTGGCTATAATTTTCCACAGTATAACATAAAACTTATTCATCTCTCTGGAAAATGTCTCAAAGTATGGCTTTAACTTTCTATATTCATCCCCTCCAGAAAGTTGTACCTAATGTAATTATTAAAGGTATTAGTATTTTCATGGATTTAAAGGTGCACCATGTAACTTTTCTGGGAAACAGTTTTCCGCTTGCTTCTCCATGGAGATGTTATTGCTTTGCCTCAAATGTTTTACATATGTCATTAAACGACGATAGGCCAAGATCAGATCTGTGGAGAGGCGACCCCGCTCAGAGAAACAATTGTTGTTTTTCAACGTACGCGTTTCTTATCAGTAAAAACACCTGTAACTTCATAAACGAAAGACAGATTAGTTTAATACCATACTGTGGAACATTCAAGTAAAGCAAGCAATAATATCTCCTGGAGACTAGTTTAGGTGGCAGACATCCCTCTAGAAAAGTTACATAGCGCTCCTTTAATCTCAGCTGTTATGGAAAGAAGTTTACTATTACAGTTCTTCCCAAAGTATGAAATATGCTATGAAAAAACATTATCTTTCCTCAATTATAATTTCCATCCTTCTATTTTTGTAAAGCATTAGATTCACACCTCCACCTGTCTGGCTTGTGCATGTGTTAGCTTAGAGCGCGGTGGTGTGGTATGCTAGAGGGAGGTGGCTGCGCTGACAGTCAATATGCATATCATGAATATTTGATACGCAGAAAATAACAGGACAATGGATAAACACAAATCGCACACGAGCCCATCTGGAACAAGCATTTAATCTGACAAATACCGGCGGAAAAGAAACTGTGACCAAAACACGCATATGATATTTCTACAAGACCCTGGCCGTGTGGAGCGTACATACAGTGGAATGTTTTAATTAGGATATAATCAGGTGTCAATACTTCATTATAAAGTGTTATAAATAAAGTGTATAATAAAGTACTACCATTTGATGTTGTTATTGTTTTTAATTATCATTGTGGTATTGGAATCACTACTGAGTATCGAGTCTTCTGTCGAGTTTGAAACTATGGGTGTTCTGTGTCAACTTTTCTAGTACAATGTCTATCACTTGCTTGTGTCCATGGTTATTGCTTTGCCTGGAATGTTCCACAGTGTGACATTAAACTCCCTCATCTTGCATTAACTCAATTACAGATGCTTTATTGTCTTGAAAAACGTGCATTTTTAGTGAGCGGTGACGCCTCTCGACGGATCTGACCTGTAATATGGCCTGGATATGGAGTAGATGAGTTTAATGCAATACTGTGGAACATTCCAAGCAAAGCAATAACATCTCCATGGAGACCAGCAGGTTACGGACCCTCTGCCAGAAAAAGTTACATAAGCATTTAAGCCGTTTATGTGGATAATGTAGGAAAAATGAGGTTTCATGGCTCGATACTGCTGTAGTCCTGACTTGGTTTGATCCTGGTTTAGTCCTGCTCTAGTCCAGGTTTAGTCCCAGATAATTCCTAGTTTTGATGTAGTGTGTGTGCAAGTGTGAACACAGCTTCATTCAAATGTCATCAATATAGCTGGTTTAAGGTGTCAAAATATACCGTGCGATGCATATGGAGCTGCTAAAGCGCTTATGCAAATCGGGTACATAATCATTCATTTGTAGAAGTCTGTAATTCAAGGTCATATGTTAAAATGATTTGCCAATACTGGTAACTGTATTGCAAATATGGGGAGTGCATACTGTTGTTATGTCCCTGAGCAAGACACCAACGTTGCCTTTTCCAATGACTAATTTGGACAGGTTAAAAATCTCCTGTGTAATAATATGTCAAATCGCAGTGGACTAGAACGGCATTAAATAAAGGTTTGTCTTAATAATGCATCAGTCTCGTATAGCTCTGGAAGTTGATTTACAAGTTAGTGCATTATTCATTCACTCCATACTCGGAGGTGGTAAGATCCTGTTGTAGCCACAGCTGCCCTGGGGACCGTGAATAAGTGTTATGTGAAATACTCTTTCAAGGAATCAACCATTAACCGTTAAGGAGCTTGTGATCAAACCTCCTTGTCAAAGCCTGATCTTGTCAGATCTCAGAAGCTAAGCAAGGCCAGGTCTGGTTAGTGCTTGGATGGGAGACCTCTGGGAATTCTAGGTGCGACAGTGGTGCGCCAGTGGCAAATAACTGACATTGTGTCCTTACGCAAGACACTTCACCCACATTGTATAGTGTCTGCCCAGTGGCTATGGAGTGAATGAATATTGTAAAGCGACTTTGAGCGTCTGGAAAAGCGCTATATAAAACTAATTTATTATTATTAACAGTATATATCCATGAGGAATCGCATATTTTTTGTCACTGTTACTTCACTAAAAAAATTACCCAAGTAGGAGTAAAAGTATGATGTCTCTAAACTACTGAAAAGAACAGTTGTATTAAAAGGTTACTCAGATATGCTATATGTACTCGAGTAAATGTAATTAAGTGCCACCCACCTCTGTATACACCAGTGTAAAATGCGTTTACTCCCTGTGGTGTTGTTTGCCCCGTGGCGTCTCCAGGCCACATGACCACAGTCTGGTTTGTCAGGTCCTAGTAATGCTGCGTCTGCCTGTGACTTATATGGGCCGGTCCGTGCTCCATCACTTCCCCTTTTCCTCCTCCACACTCACCACCACCGGAGCCGCCACCGCCCCTCACGGCCTCCCCCGCGCACACACTGTTGTCATTCCACGCTGCACACGTCACAGAATACTCCAAAACCTCCTCTCCCAAACCGCACACAAATGTGTTTAACATTTGCATCCTGTTTGTGCCAGTTTACAGCATCTTTCTGTCCACTCTTTTTTCACCACGCTATAGGGCTGGTCATTTTTATAAAGTTCATGTGCCATCACAACATTGTAGAATCCCTTAAAGCAACACTGCGTAACTTCAGGAGGTGGCATGTCACCTGAATTTCCATGGAAACAGAAAATTAAAATCATACTTTGGAACATTCTCCACAGAGACATCCCTTTTTTCCATACTGTGGAATAATACACGTCTGACCACTCTACCAACTGAAAGTCAGGTTTATGGAGATGCAAGCCCGCATAAGGACGCATATAAGGTAAGATACACTTTATTGTCCCCATAGGATAATTTGTTGCTGGAGCGACCAGTCAGGAGCAGTGGGTGCCACATTTCAAGATGTTTAGCACAGTTTGGTCAGGACTACCTTAGCTAATGTGCATGTTTTGGGTTAATAGAAACTGCCTGGAGGAAGCCCACCCAGACACTAGAAGAACGTACAAATGCCACACGGAACGGCCTGGTGGCCTGGGAATTGATCCCAGAGCCTTCTTGCTGTAAGGTTGAGTGTGTGTGTGCTGATTAAGGTAAATGAAGTAGTTACTAAGCCTCATTCTTTACAGTTTCATCATGATGACTGAAGTCTTGGGATCATGTTCATGTTTTATTGAGGCTAAAGTGTAGTTTATCATAGTTATAATTGTTACCATACACTGTAATGCTTTTGTAGTCAAGTAACAGTACTGTTACTACAAAATACTGCATTCAAGCTTAAATAAGTGCAAATAAATTACTCTAATAAAATCACACTTAAGCCTCCGCAGCCCTAAAATCTCTCCTCTCCCAAACCCACGTCGCCATGTGTTTCAGATTTTCCTCCTGTTTGCCCTGCATCTTTCTCCCCTCTATTCTCTCTCTCTCTCTTTCTCTCTCCTGTGGTTGCCTCCCATTGATGGCTGGGCCCTCTTCATGTTGATAGGCCCATTTAGTCCTCATGAAAGCATTCCATTTAGGTGCATCTGAGGTTATGGTTGTCATTGACGACCAGCTGTCAGAGTGGTCGTCTTTTTTCACCGAGGGGAGGGGCCGTGAGGGGGTGTGGACAGAGCATCTATTGATACTTTTATAGACTAGAAGAGGCACCATATAGGCTGTAGCGTGAGAGACATTTGCTCGTCAGAGGTGGGTAGAAGTAAGAGTAATGTTACTTTAGAGTATAAAGTAGCAGTCCAAGAAATTATCAAGTAAGAGTAAAAAAGTGTTTAGCAAAACTACTACTCCAGTAAGAGTAATTATAAGAGTAGAGAGTCTGGACGTAACATTTGATTCGATATTTTCAAAGGATAGACACAATAAATAGAAAAAACATATTTGAAAGAGCGGTGCAAGAAACGCAAATGTTCAAATCATTTCATATTGTCGACATAAAGCTTTTATCACTTACTCACAGTGGGAAGAGGAACCAAAACTTTTACTCAAGTAAGAGTAAAAATATTATGTCCGAAAACTACTCTGATGAGTACAATTTCTTTAAAGAGGGGGTATTACACTTCTATGAGGTATAAATTGCTAACACATAACATACTTAGATCACCATGTTACCTTTTATATTGTGAATACAATTTCTTTAAAGACGGTGTATTACACTTCTATGAGGTATAAATTGCTAACACATAACATACTTAGATCACCATGTTACCTTTTATATTCACAGAAAACAACGTAATAACATGTTTAATACGTTTTAGTACCTCCTCCCTTTGCTCCCGGCGCTAAATCGCTCCCCCTTCAGAGCGCTACCACATTATGATCTGAGTGCATTCCGCTAATGAAGCTAGTGCACATTGCTTCAAGTTTGTGAAGTTGTAGTGTACAGTTGTGTACCATGCTTTTGTAAATTTATGGAAAATTGGACAGGATCTTACTGCTAACCGCACCGCTAACCGTAAGGAGGGGTTCGAATAGTGCCCGGGGGAGATCGCTAAAATACTCAAGCATGGATGACATCTATAACCTCTTCTGGAATGCTTTTGACGAGGGAACGTTATTACATGATTCTTTAAAAAGTTATTCAAGTAAATGTAACTGACCCACCGCTGTTGCTAGTTTTTGAGTTTTCGGGAACCTGCAAGTAGACAATATATCAAGACCCAAGTGGACAAGCAAAGTAAAGTCTGATGTGGTGAGATGACCGAAGAATTCACAAGAAAACTATAATCATATGTCATAAGCTCAAATGTGAGAGAGACATTTGAAAAAGTTTGGTTTCGGGGTTTGGAAGTTAAGCTTTTTGTTTGAAGTTTGTTGAAATTCATGAGGAGGTTACTAGGAGGCGGGACGTTCGGGGACAGTGAGGTCTGTGGAAAGCTTCAGAACTGCAAAAATGATGCTGTGTGCTGAGTGTTCATTTGATTTATAGCACTAACATAAAAGACAAACTGAGGTAAGGTGTTGTCTTCACAGTTAAAGTGCATACGACAGGTCAGATCACATATTTCACAAAAAAGCAAACATTATTATATTTAAAAGTGCACTATGTAACTTTTCTGGTGGTGGGTCTGCACATGCTTGTCTTCATGGAGATTTGTTTGCTTTGCAGGGAATGATCCACAGTACGACATTAAATATGTTTAATTTGCATTTATTCAAAACGTGTGTTTTTATTGCTCAAACACACTTCGAAAAACACGCATTCTCACTTCGTCTTACTTAGGGGTCACCTCTCCACAGATGTGTCCTGTAAATTGGCAAGATGCTGTCTCCTGCTTGTCTCCTGGAGGTAGATATGTTTATAAATGCCATACTGTACATTCTTGGCAAAACATTAACATCTCCATGGAGACAAGCAGGTTGCCAGAAAAGTTACATAGTGCACTTTGATAAAAATCTGCAGACAATTTTGGTAAAGTTTAGGCTATAATTTTCTTATTTAAGCTCGAAAAGGAGTGTTTTGCCCAAGGACTCAACGACAGCATTCATGTGTGAGAGCTGGAATCGCACCCCCAACCTGTGGGTCAGTGAATGTGACCCCTCAGCCAATGATGTTTATGTCAAGAGCGAGATTCAAACCATCAGCCTTTGTATAGGTATAGGGATTTTCAATATTTTTCTATTTTTTCCCTATGTTTCTTCACAAACTGTCACTGCGATAATGTTAAACTATGATAAATATTCTCCACGGGTTTTATCTCACAAAACAACGTGCACTTTAACCCTAAGTCAGCCCTCTATGCGCTCTCCTTGTTTCTCCATGCTACACTGTGGTCTAATATTTTGATCAAATAATCCAGAATTTCACAACTTTCCAAAAAGCATCTGCTCTGAGTAAAGATTTGATTCATGTGGAAAAAACCCAAACATTTTTCTGTTCATATTCTTTTGTACAGTGCCATTTTTAAAATCCTCTAATCCGAAAATCCAAGTTCCTCTTGCCAAACCTCCAAAGCACATTGGGGTGTGATTCGTATTTACAAAGTGTTACTGTAAAATGATGTGGCATACCATTCGGTTAGAATTAAGCATGTTCTGTTTACCTGGCCAACCAGAACCACTCACTTTGACAAAACTCTACAAAGACGAGTGGATCTGGAGCCGTAGCATGTCTCGCTTTTGGAACCGCTAGAGCCCCGTGCTGTAATGTTCGAATAACTCCGAGTTGGTTCTGCAGTGGATGGTGTGAATCAAACAGCAGGTGCTGATAGGTGTGCGTGGGCTTTTCTGAAGACTACCTGGAGTCGCCGGGCCTCTCCTACGGTTACTGCACAATCTAAGAAGGCTAGTTTGTTCTCATATGTCTCCTCGATTTCAGAGGGTGCCACTGACAGGCGGGTAAACCAATCAGAGAAATGCACGGTGCGATCGTGTCGAAACAAACATGGCGCCACACAAGGAAAAAAGCAAAGAAAATTAACACAGAGAACTGCAGAATCAACAAGTGAAGAACCAAACTGTTATTTATCTCAGGTAAAAGAAGTTACATATTTTATACTGAATGATAATGGGAATTTTCGAGAAGAGATTTTGAGATGTGATACAAACTAGCAGCTGCTGACCGTCCCAAATTAGGACAGAGGTTTTTCATAGTCCAATTCCAAACCCTTTATTTGGCAATTAAATGTCCTGTACCTGATTTTTTTCCATGTAGTTGGGCAAAATTTGTCTCGGCCCAGTACAGATATATTGTATAAGCAGCTCTTGAGGTCAAAATACGTCCGCTGTGTACTGTGTGCCTTTAATTATAAAGCGTTTTATTGTCTGAGAATCAGTTATTAGCATGCTAGTTGTTGTTAGCTTTACTCCTTCACTCCAAAACTGTCTCTAAAATTTGCAGACAGCACTTAAACTCTCAGAAATGCTCAGAATGCATAAGGTAAGTGAGGAATAACTTTGGGCCACCGCAAACTGTTCTGTTTTTCAGGGTTTGAAGACTGTAAAAATCAGGTACAGCGCCTTTAAGACAAAAATTTAACTCATATTAGTAGATAATTTATTTTTACAGCAGAAAAGCATTTTAATCTGCTTTTATTCAACTTTTTTTTTTATTTTAATTTTTTAATTTTTAAGATTTTTACAGCTCCAGCGTCAGACGCAGATGTTTGTCCTATTTACCAAAAGTGTGAAGGGGCCTCGAGTGTGAATTTTAGCCTTGCCAAATGACTATTCATTTTACAGCCAGACTTTAAAACGGCACAAACCAGCGGAAAATACACAGCCAAAATACCACTTCAAACGCTCTTCAAAATTTCAGAATTTTAAACCAAAATAGCCGCTTTTATGTTCTTTGAAGCTTCACATGTCTCTGTATTTAACGAGTTGTAGATTGGCAAAACTTTGATTAATAATAAATCAACTCAATAATGATCTATTTTTTAATTTGGCATTTCATTAATAATCCAGTTCATATTTAATAAACTGTGTAAATTTGTATTAGTTTTAGCCCACGCAGATAAAAGTATAGGCCAGTAACAATGGGGTAAACCTGTTTGCAATTTAATATTCTGGTGATAAACATTTATACTCACACCTGCATCTGTTTTTAATGTTTTAAATAGACTTAAGTAGTTATTTATTTAGTTTGTTTTTTGTTTGTATTTTTCTGTATTTGAACAGGGCGCTCATGAAAAGGATAGTGCTCTCACTGGGCTTTCCCTGTGTAAATAAAGATAAAAAAAATAACCAAGTCACTTAAGCCTACATAATAAATAGATAACCAAAATACATGTATAAATAAATAAAAATAAATTCTCCCATCCTAACAACTGTTTATACAATCACTACCTATAGCTAATAATGCAGCTTTATTATATAATTTGCAGGTAAATGACTTAAGTCCTTCTTTATCAGTGAAACAGCCAAATCAACGTTTTTGGACTTTGGGCGTTTTGGTTTTTGGACGTTTCTAATCCTACGATCAGAAGTGGACAGTACTAATTACAAATAGCACAGTCACGTTTGGGGTTTTTGGGGCAGATTTTAACCCCTGTATTTGTACTTGTATTATTCTAGCTACTTGTACTTCATTACACTTAAAAACAAACCCCAGTTGTCCCAGTGCAGGGCTGTCTCACCTCTGTCTCTGCTCGTCTCCACAAACACACACATAACAGCACTGCTCTGATTGGCCACAGTTAAGTGAACATAGATTGAGGTTTAAAACAACGCATTCAGCTTTAAACAGTTGATGATGAGGTTTTGTAAAAAAGCGAGGTTTAAAATGCTTAAATATGCGATAAAAATAACTAGGCCTAACTAATGCTTTGAGTTGCTCATGTAGTCTGCTTTACTTTTACTTAAATACAATTTTGGCAGTAGCTTGTAGGATGTGGAGTACGTTTTTAGCCGTGTAATTGTGTACTTTACCGATTATCAGTACTCTTCCACCACTGGTATTAATAATGTAGATGTACATAATATAGTCTACTGAGCATTTCGCGCAACAGCTCCTCTGATTGGGCTTTGTCGGTGCTTTGTGCGCGTACACTGGCCCCGTATTCCGCCTCCCGTGCGCTCACAGACAGCCCGGTGCTGTTGTGGAGGGTGGGGAGTGACTGGATCCGTGCGCTCGTCCAATTACACGGAGGCAGCAGCGGCAGAGCCACTTCTTTTCACTTCTTTCCCTTCAGCTTAAGTGGCTCCAAACCTTCCGAGACGCACACACACGCACGGGCTTGCGACGCACACACGTACACGTACACGCACATGCCGGTCTCGTAGTGGAACGGGGAGCTGCGTCGCGATAGGAGGAGAGCCGCTGCCCATGTGACACGTGCGCAAAGACAAAGGTAGATTTCTGTGCCTCTGTCAAACGGCGTGCTTGGATCAGACGCGCGCGGGGGGAAGATGCTCCAGCTCCAAAACCAACGGGAATTTTTGACGCTCGGAGCTGCGTGCGTGTATAGTAAATGATTCATGAGGTTTCTTTTAAAGCGCGAGGACTCGACTTGGGGGAGTAGAAGCCAGTGAGAGAAAGAAAGAATAGTGGAGTTTGGTTCCGAGAGGTTTTTATCAACTGTTGCTGCGGACACGTTGAGTGATATTGGTCGTGCGTAAGAGCGAGGCATCATGGAAGAGATTTTGAAGAAAGCGGTTTGGATACGCGTTTCCCTGCCCTGACGTGGTGGAGAATACCCCAGTGTTGAAACGATTTGTAACGTGTGAACAATACAATAAGGACGCAGTTGTTTTCGGGCGTTTTGTGACAGTGACCTTGCCTCACACCATGCTCATGATGATGGAGAGCGGAGCGATGGGCGCGCACTCGGAATTCGACGCTCTCTCGCACTCGCAGCCGTGCGCCTGGCCGCTCCTGGACGAAGCCACCCGGGGTCTGCAGGGTCTGGCCACGGTCAAGCTGGAACCGCCGGACCCGCACCACCTAAGCTACGACGTGCCCTCCTCGTGCAGTCGCGCCGAGCGGAAAGGCGGCGCGCCGGCAGACATCAAGCCGCCCATAGTGGCTTCGGCTCCCGCCACAGCACCGGGGC
>KN484478.1:63560-98186 GCA_000787095.1 Periophthalmodon schlosseri
CATAAGCCACAAGAAAGAAAGGAAGAAAAAAAGAAAAGAAACACTCCTCTCTGTCTGTTTGTGCTCTGTCGCTTTTCCCAAGTATTCTGACGCATTCCTTAAAGATCCTGTACCAGATTTGTGTCCCGTGTATTTATCCCAGTACAGATATATTGTATAAGCAGTTCTTGAGGTCAAAATAAGTTTGTTGTGTGTCTGTAGAAAGCGTTTTATTGTCCGGTAATCAAGAAGTGAGCGTTAGCATGCTAGTTGTTGTCAGCTTTACCGTTACGGTGAAACTTCGGCCTGGTCTGGAGTTGTGAAAAGTGCTTATAAACTCATCGTGGTGAATAATTAGGATGCTCGGAATGCATAAGGTAAATGAGGAGTAACTTTGGACCACTGCAAACCGTTTAAAATGAACCAGATTTTGTTTTTCATGTTTTTAAGATGGTAAAAATCGGGTACTGCGCTTTTATGTGTTCTGACTGGAGTGCTTGAGGGTTATGTAACATTATGAGTATGGAACAATGATGGCAACCTTGATCAGATTTTAGAGATTGCATAATTCATAAACTACCAGATAGGCCTAATGTCTATGCCCTATGTGTTATTAACAGGATATTTTTGTTTGAAACATTTGACCAAGAAAATAATGTAGTACTAGCATGATCGCTACAGTTTCATCATTAGCCGCAAGAAAGGGAAAAAAATAAAAAATACTCCTCTTTCTCTCCATCTGTGTGTTCATGCTCTGTCTCTTTTCCCGAAGTATTCCGACGCATTCCTTAAGTATTCCAACCGGAGCGTTTGTGGGTCAGGGCAGGGACAGGGCAAGCCTCGGAGATTCCTGACCTGAGCGTCACCCTGTCTCCGCTTGGCCCTGAGCTCCGGATTAATCATTGGAAAAAAAGGAACAGAAAAGGAAAGGAAAACATCCCAAACCACTCAGTGTCAGTGTCTTACTTCACGGCTGATAATAAAGTTGGTAACAGGGGCGTTCAAATGGGGTGGGAGTATCAGGCATAATACAGGGTGCCCATTTTTTGTGCGTTGGGTTCTGCGTCTTGGGTTGTCAAAATTTAGGGCAAATAAAGTTTAGTGATAGTTGCTAGCTTTTCGCTTTTTTGTGTGTGCATCTTGAAAATTATGATTATTTTATACACTACCAGTCAAAAGTTTGGAGACTTCAATGATTTTTTGTTTATTTTTACTACTTTCTACATTCTATATACATACAAAAGACATGAAATATATGAAGTAAGATATAAGGAATTATGTAGCAAAGAAAAAAAACTCTACAAAATATGTTTTTATATATTTTATATTCAAATCCTCAAAGTAGCCACCCTTTGCTTTGTCGAAAAAATGTCATTCCTGTTTTGTTATTTTAAGCATACTATAGTAGGGCTGAGGGATATGGGGAAAAAAATGCATCCCAATTTTTTCCTTCATACTGACCGATCTCGATTTTTGATTTCATTTAGTCTTTTCAAAAACAAAATTAAAATGGCTTTCAGTATTGATTTCATGAACATAAACAGTACAGACTTTTAATCTGTGCTATTTAAAACAAACAACGAAACAATCCTCCAAAGTCCAAATGCAGCTCCAAACCTTATGCTTTTACTGACAGAGGACTGGCTGTCGACCTCTCGAATCAAAAACCCCAACCATAGCTATATACCACAGATATATTTCTTAAAATTGAAAAAATACCAAAATTTTGAGGTTCAACAACACAAATTTGGTCTCTTATTCTACATAGCAATTTCTATTTGTTTGTACCATTTTCTAACACTATTTTGCTACTGATGTACTTATGTTTACCACCTTCTGAAAACTGACCATGCCTTCTGCTTAGTACAACCTATACACCATTTTCCATCATTTCTCTACTGTTTCACATCACAGCAAGACTAGCGATGGACAATTTTCAAAGAACAAAAACAAAAAACAACAAGACTCGGGTGTCACAACCAACAGATGTAACTCCAGATTATCCCTTAAACTCAAATTAATATGAGGTTAATCTAATCGACTACTGCCTGTAATCTCTTTAGCCTTACCACCGCCCATTCTGCTGCTGCTGCTGTCACTGGATTAGGCTCTTTGTTTCCCAGTCTAACTGCGCTTCGGGCTTGCATGGGAAAGTTGAGTTCCCCTGGTGTTCTTGCACTAAAGCACTTATTCCAATGTCCGGTGCCAAAACGCTCACCGCCAGCTTCAATCAAGGCCCTTTCGTAATAAAGTGAGCGCTAACAGATGAGGTAATGGCGTAGCGGCCGTAAAAAACAAATAGGTGAATTTTCAGTAGTTTACAATTAAATAAAAATGCGTGCTAACTGATATAGATGGTGCAATGGCGTGGGTGTTTGGTGATGTTTTCAGGGTTAGGCAAAAAGCAACTGCATTGCTGTCAGTTTCAGTGAGGCTACATACAACTAGTTTATATGTGAACACTTTACTAATACATAACCTGTAACCTAGCGACAGGGGCTCAGTGGTTAGAGCACTCGTTCTCCAACCTGAAGGTCAGAGCATGGACGTCGGACTGGGAGGGTAAAGGACACTGTTTACCCAGGGCCCACTGCAGGGAGGGGCCCTTCACAAAGCCTCTAATGGACATTTTTCATTAGGGGCCCACCAAGATAATTTGCACCCAGGGCCCAGAATTTGGTGCTACACCTCTGGGTCAGAGCTTCGACTCCCGCTTGGACCCAGTTCTGTCGTTGTGTCCTTGTGGCAAGACATTCCACCTGTCTTGTCTATGAAAAAAGTGTGAGTTGTTGGGGGTGGTCCGAAGGGGACAATGACGCATTAGTTATTTTAAAAAAAAGTTGTGAAAAACTTTAACAAAGCTTTAACTGTTCCATGTCAAAGTATTGTTGGATTAACCCATTCACAGAAGAAATTAATACTCCTAAAATGTCAAAAAAAACCACCCCAAAACAAAGCAAAAAACCCACAAAAACAAAACAAAAAAACATGATGGTAATTTGTAAATAAATACATTTAAATAAAAAATAGCAAAATGATTATTGGCCAACATGTCTCACTATGCAACCTTAAATGTGATCAGAATTTGCATCAAGTAATTAATAAACTGACTAATCTCCAGAGTCTATATTATCTTAAATCAGAATCATTTTGATAGAATCACATGACCAAGATCGTAGCGTAATTATACAAGATATTTAGCATATTCCTACTAGCTTGATCGCTACAACAGTTTCTTAGTTAGCCTTATTATAACCGACATGTACCAAACCCATCATTAGATCCCTTACATCCTCAGTCCCTATGGAAGGCCTCACCAGGGAGCGCTTCGTTTAAAGACACCACCTGTGCACCGCTGAAAAAGTTCCCATGACAACAATGAATACAAATCGTTCCATGTGTTTTGTCACTTCAACTATACTGTAATTAACAAGTATGGAACAATATTTGATTAAAAACATTAGAGTAAACTGCAAGCCCCTATGATTTTTTTTTTAAAAATGGCACTTATCTGTTATATTTTATTTTATTTTTTTCTCAAATGAACTCTTCAAAACATTATATACTACCACACTCTTGTAGTTAGTTAGTCTTTTTAAATTGTCCACCGCAGCTGTGCCTCAACCTAAATTACGAAGCGCAAACCGATTCCACTTTGCACCAGACCAGTGGCTCATTTTGGAAGAGAACACTATCTGATATGTCTGTGGGAGTTTAATCAGAAGGCTACCAGGGTCAACAGCACTGCATTAATGGGATTTTTAAAAAGGCTCCAACGCATTGCTACTTTAATAAAACAACACAAGCCGCTCGCAGATTTTGATTAATTATGAAATTTGGAGAGGCTTACCGGCGCTGTTCATTTTTAGAAACCAGTGGAGGAAGTGAAAGAAGTTTTTGAATTGCAGAATTTTAATTATCAGACTACCTTTTTCAAAATGTTGTGGTTTCGTTCCTGTTGCAAAAAGCCGTATTATAGTAATTAGAGGCAGTGGGGGTGAAGTGTCTTGCTACAGGACACAATGACATGTACACCTTGAAGCAAGTATTGAACCAGCACCCTTCTGTTTCCTATTATCCCATTTATTTTCATACATACACTGGAATTTTAGTGTATTTCTTTTTTTCCAAGAATGTAGGCATTTGATTTCTTGTGGTCTTTGCAGCACTCACAGGATGTGGTTACGTGCTTTAGTCAGGGCATCTGGCTTAAAACCTCTCCACAACATGTGTTTTTTATTGCCAAAATCCACAAATATGTCTTAGTAAATTGGAAAAATCGAGGTAAGAGTTGATGACTCGGAGGTTGAAGAGAGGGTGAGGAGGCTGATGATTCTGCTGCTGCGGTGGAGACGGGAGTGTGCTTCAATATGAAAAGCTTGCGAGATAACGATGGCTGTGATGCAGAGACAGAAACGTGAAGGAAGGTGAGAAATGGGGTATATATTGGTATCGGTGTCAGTGATATCGGAGGGTTATTGATTCGATATTGAACGTTTTTTGCTCAAATTTAGCACCAATATTTTTTTTCTTGGCAGCCTCAGTCTCCGTGCGCCCATGTGTCATTCTCTCATGACTAAAAATGGAAATAGAAGAGCGTTATATGTCTTTATGTTTACGCAATCAATGTAAGAAATTATTTTAGATCCCAGATAAATATAAAAAAAACATTTGTAAACTACTATAACTTGACCTTTATTTGAGGTCCTTGTCTCAATCTCAATATCGGCAAGTATCAGATATCAACTCAAACATATGCATAATTGAGGGAGGGATTGTTATATTATAAATTTAAAGCAGCCAGAGAGGATAGCATTGTTCACTCCAGTCTAATCCTGCATGGCTACGCTTCTGTCGTAGGGAGTATTATACCTCTGATGATATAAGCCAAGATAACAAGGACTGAGCTGGCAGTGCGGGGCTGGCACAGCACAGCACAAAAATACAATCTCTCTATCAGGGATGAAATGGAAGATCTTTGGCGAACCTTTACGTGGACAAAAATTTGGTGTTAATAAAAATAGCAACTCACTCATGGACAGACCAAAGTTAATAAGTTGATATGTATTTAAGTGGTACAATTAAACTCACAGACCCGCCCTCACTCTCTCCTCTGCTATGGAGACGTATTAGGATTCCCATTAATCTCAATCAAATCACCATCCTTTTCAGCTCAACAGCGCACTCCAGTCTTATCGCTGTGGGCTTTTTCAAATTGGATTTTAAGGCAGGGGCTTAATTCGCGGGTCTTGTTTGTGTTCTGTCCCAAAGATGCCCGGCGACTGCCCTTCCCAGCTTTGAATAAGCCGTCTGATTGGTCAGTGCGTAGAAGGAATATGATTGGTTGGGGAGTGACAGCAAAACAACCTGATTTGGTGAAAACAACACAGCTAAATAATAACAGAAAAGAACTTGTGCTGTGATGTCACTGTTGGTGCAACAACATGTTTTGATGCTATCTGAGTCTTTTTAGGCAAATCATTGTTAAAGAAGCATCTGGGAACTTTATGGTCTTCTTCAAAACAAGGGCGTTATCTCTCCTTGTAAAGTAAGCTGGTTGGCTGTTGAGAAAAAGCATTACGTAAGTTGCGTGACTACCTGTTTTGGGACTTTTAACTAATATCTTGGATTAATTACTCTTAAAGTTTTTGGGGAAAATTCATAAATATGTTTGTCTTGTTTCAATTTTTTTTTTTTAAACAATACATACTTACAATTTTCTTCACTTCCTCACAGATTTCAAATTTCAGATCAGTTGTCGATGTCAAAATGTTGTTGATTGATCCCCATATTAAAAAAAACAAACAAAAAAACCCAAAATCCCTTATTTTTTGGAAGGGTTACCACTTGCCACACTTACGTTACTGCCATTATACAGTTTGCCTCTCATAGTTTAACCGGAGTGGGAAATATGGAGATAGCGTCTCGCCCAGGTACACAACAAAAACAGTCTGTGCTTAGCGACTGGTGCATGGGCGAGAACTCAACCCACTGTGCCACCGCTTGTCGCCGTAATTTTGACGATTATTATGTCACTTTGCCGGCTCAAACATAGTCAACATACCCAAAGCAAATCTCCGTGGCGGGGGGAGGAGCGGGGCTGGTTAGGCGCTGTACATGGGTAGGGATGGGGCAGTGTGGGAGGAAAATAAGATCCAGTTGGTCTATTAAAAGCAGTCTTTAAGAGCGCTTGTGTAATCCTGTCTGAAAGGCCCATTCAGCCAAGGGCCCCTTTGTCTTCATCAGAACCAACCAGTGGCCTTGGAGCCTCCGTAAATACACACATTTAGGCCGTTCTAATGGTCCGTACGTTCAGGGGCCACTGGATTGTCTGGGTGTCAAGAGCTACGTAGATAGATTTTTAAAACTGCGTTACATTGTTGCTCCATTATTGTATTTTATTTTTAGGCTAGGATTCAACATGGCATAAGTCTCATTCTGGTAACGTTCTAATTTTATTAAAGCTGCACTATGTAATGTAATGTGCCAGCTACCTGCTTCGCCTGGAATGTTGCACGGTATGGCATTAAACTTACCTATCTCCATTGACCAAGTTACAAGTCAGAACTGTAGAGAGACGACTTCTCCGCTCTCGAAGTAAGAATGAGTTTTTCAGCAATAAAAATTTGCGTAATTGAATTAATGCCAATTTGATAAGTTCATGCCACTATGGGACATTCAATGCAAAGCAATAATATCTCCATGGAGACAAGTATTTATGTAAATTTTCCACCAGAAACAACATAATGCACCTTTAAATTTGTCCGGAAATATTCACAATAACATAACTGCAACAATTTATCTGATATGTAATAGGCTCTGTGCACAACAGCGCCTGGCAACCTCACTGTTAGCGCCACTACTTCCTGTCCAGTTTTATCACTATGGGGTTTTTGCCGAGTCACGCTAAAATGAAAAAATAATTAAAGATAAGGCAGTGGACAGGGAGCTGCGGGTGAACGTCACTGACGACATGTTAAATTCCACACAGATAAAACGAATACTTCACCGGAGGATGTTTGTGTCTCAATGCTAACGCTAATGCTAATTTTGAGGCATAATAAATATTTAAACAACACCACAAACTGAAGGATTCCACATTTAAAAACAATGGGGTAGTTTTTATTTTAAAACGTTTGAATTTTAATAGGTTGCTTTTTATATTTTACACTATTAATAAAAGTTAGCATAAGCTTGGAGACGCAGCGAGCTACCTAGCATGCTGCTGTGCACGGAGCCAATTGTTATAGCATTTTTATAATTTGTAAATGGACCTCTACCCGGAGGTGCCACTCATTTGTTTGCGTCAACTGTTTTTTCCCTCCTTTTTTCACACATCACATTGTCTTCGCGCTGCCAGTGTTACACCTCATGGATTGCGACTTGGCACGTATCAGATTTACAAGTGTTAAGAGGTACCTTTACATAGCCCAATGCATCAATACCACTTCGTTTGCCAGCGCTTGTCAGGTAGATATAGCACACGATTAGAGGCGATCTGATTGCCAAAAGGGGCGCTAGGAGTAGTAATCATTTCAGTTTGCAATATGGTTCATGAGCTAAGCATTTTTTTTTTGCACGTTTTTATTGTTACTAGATTAAAAACGCTGCACCTGATTTTCACAGAACTATTTCATTTTAAAGAGGGGGTATTACTTGGTAGCACATACCATACTTAGATCACCATGTTTTACCTTTTACTGTTTTGAAAATTCTATATTTGCAGTAAACATTTTTGCTAAGTTTCACTTTCGTTTTTGACGCTCTGAGTTTCCCCGCCCTTTGCTCTCTGCGCTGTCACTCCCCCTTCAGACCGATTTCACAACACAACTGGCACGCAGTCCGTAAAGAAACTACTGCACATCGCATCAGCTTTGTGAAGTTGTAGCGTATTGTTTTGTCTTCTATATTTATGTAAAATTGTTGTGCTGGAGCATGGGTGATTACTCAAACATGTATGGATGACTTATAAAACCACTTCAGGCATGTTTTTGATGAGGGAACAACGTTATAACGTGGTAGAACGCTCCACAAAGCTCCAAATTTTGCACAATAGCGCCTCTTTAAAGAGTTTGCAGTGGTCCAAAGTTATTCCTCACTTACCTTACGCATTCCGAGCATCCGAATTATTCACCGGATTGAGTTTACAAGCACTTTTCACAACTTTCAGCAGAGTTTTGCCACCACGGTAATGCTAGCAACACCCAGCACGCTAACAGCACACTTCCTGATTCTCAGTCAATAAGACGCTTTATACTTAGATGCAGACAGTACACAATTTACTTATTTTGATCCCAAGAGCTGCTTATACAATATATCTTGGGCAAGACACATTTAACTCAAATACATGGAAAACAAATGGGTACAGGCCTAATAGCACACAATTAGAGCTGTTCTGATTGCCAAAAGGGGCACTAAGAGTTGTAATCATTTCAGTTTCCAATATGGTTCCTGCAGCTAAATTTTTTACGTTTTTATTGTTACTTTAAAAAGATTAAGAATGCAGGGTTTGGCAGTCATGTGCGAAACATTTTGGAAAACAATGTAGGCATTATTAGCAACAGCTGTTTCCAGTCTTGGATCCAGTTGGCATGTTATTGGTTATGCCTGTTGAATTAAAAAGCAACATTTGATACATTGCAAAAAAGATGAGAATAGCTTGAAGCGTTGCCTACTGACATTATGTCGACTGGCAAGACACTTTTTGTAGCTTGTGTATGGAATGTGTGCGGGACTGAGGCTAAACCAGAATGTACTGCAAACTGGGGTTTCCAAAAAGCACTAAGACCATTACTTTATTATTATTATTTGATTATATTTAAAGGTACACTGTGTAACTTTTCTGGTAAGGGTTGAGCCGTCTTCTTGTCTCCATGGAGATGTTATTACCTTGCATAAGGTGATCCACAGTATGTACGTATTTATAGCATTTATTTTATTGCTCAAATGTATCTCAAAAAACATGTATTCTTGCTGTGCGTGGGGTCGCCTCTCCACAGATCTGAGCTGTGACTTAGCTGAGTGGGTCACCTGCTTGTTTCCCTGAAGATAGGTAAGTTTAATGCCATACTGTGGATCATTCTAGTCTAGGCTTACATACTAAACCATTATTTTCATTTCATTTCTCACCATTTTGATAGCGTCTTTGCTAACAGCATTTTGGTTTTCCTGGACACTTGCGTGTTATTCTGTTAATGAGTGGATAACCAAATTTCACAGTTTGACTTTATAATTAGGTCTACTTATATTGCAAACAAAGGCCACAATGCAATATGACTTTGTACAATAATTTTATTTCAAATTGTCGTATCAGCCAATTATAAGTTAGTCAAGTGTGAACAACGTTAATGTAATAATGAAACGTGGGAATCAAATGTTACACCAAATTGTTCCATGGCAGCAGCATCCATCCCTGTTAACTGCTGTGGGCTGTGGACACTAAACAATGGTGATTTGTACATCAGTTTAATAGTTGTTGTCATGGTGATTAATTGCCTGATTTTTACTGTGAAATACAGAACTGGTTCATTTTAAAGTTATTCCTCACTTACCTTACACATTGTGAGCGTCCTAATTATTCACGGTGATGCGTTTATAAGCACTTTCCACAACTTTCAGAGACTAAAGCGGAGTTTTGTTGTCACGGTAAAACTAACAACAATTAGCATGCTAACGTGCACTTCCTAATTATAGGACAATAAAAATGCTTTATAATAAGCTGCAGGCAGTACACAGCGGACATATTTGCAGCGTCTGAACTTTGGCAAGACAAAATTTCGCTCAAATATATGGGACATACATGAGTACAGGGCATTTGATGTTTTTTTAATTAGAAGACATGGCATTGAAAATATCAAAAATATATGTATTAGGGAGGTTGTCTGGAAAATAATCTTCCAATCCAAATTTCTTTCTGAAAACCTATTGTATTATGTAAATGCATCTTAAACCACGAGAAGACCAATCAAATTATACAATATGGAGTATGCAGATGTTTGTTGTCTCTGCCAAAGAGTTGAAATAGTCTAATTTCAGACACATTCCTTTATTAATATATATTTCTATATACACATCTGTCCCTCTGTGATCGTGCACTAATGGAATTTGGTAAGAACATGGCAACTTTATGGGCAGGAGGATATGTTCTTATGTCGTTCACGATTATATTACATGTTACAAGCAAGATTGTCAAGTTTTTCTTAGATTATTTCAGTTTATGCTACCTCAGTTTATGCTACCTAAACAAGATGTGTTTAGTCTACAAAAGTATGTGGTTATTTTCAGATCATAGAATTAGCATAGATATTATCGTGAATTTGGTCTTATTAAAACACAACACAGCTATTCATGGGTTTCAGCTTTCTTCTGTTGATACTTTGCAGTCATATCATGCTGGGGATGTTCTATATGCATCTCTATTGGTGGAATGTTCAGCAGTTACCATGGTGACACAATGCACTCATTAGCAAACACAGCCAAAAAAGTTTTAAAATAGTCTGAAACTCAAGAAAAAATACAAAATGGATTTAAACAGCACATTTTCAGGAGCCTGTGATGAGTCCGAGCGCTCGTGGTCCTGTTTAGGCGTTTGATTTTCAACAACAAAGGTGAGAGTGACTAACCGAAAAACTGTGGGCTAACGTTAGCTAGCTTGTGACTGTAATTTTATTTTGTGAGAGGCTTGTTTAAGTGCACAAATCATCTCACCTGTTGTGGTTCCAACCAAGTCTGCTCTTTCTGGTCAGATTGTGTTAAAATAAAACTCAGATTACGTCTAACTTGAGTAGCAGCTTTAGACAGAGTGGTGCTTTCGGTTAGCTTCACACCCCCGTGGAATGTTGATGACATTAGCTGCGAAGTATCATTACGCAACATTTTTTACTGACTGACTATTTCCCATTGAAAAGATAGAATATTTAGTTTTGAATCGTTAATCGCTATGGCAACTGGGGGGTTTCAGATTGTAGAATGTGATGATGTCATACTCCCAGATGGGGGCAAGGGCCAGATTTCCCTTTTGATTAATGTACTTTGTCATGAAATATCCAAAAGGTAAATGCACAAATGTTGAACCTGATCATTTCTGTTAGTGACTAGACACCAAAAACTCACTGTATTAAAACACAAATCTGCATTTTAACCATTTTAACCGTAGCTCAGAGTGTCAGATCCACTGAGCCGAAGGTTGACGGTTCAAATCCAGCTGTTGACATATAACATCATTGGTCGAGCAGTCAGATCCACCTGCCCGGGGTCTGCAGATGGAAACAGGCTTTAGCTAAATCTGGTGTAAAGTATCTCTTCTTTAATGAGATTAATGTGTGTGCACATGGTCGCTGTTAAAATAAACCAATAAACTTAACTAAACTAAACCCACAGGTTGGCGGTGCGAATCCAACTCCCACAGATGAAGGCTGTCGTTATGTCCTTGGGCAAGACACTTAACCCTCCTGGCCCCCAGTGTCTGCGTACACTGGCGTATGAATGTGTGAGTGGTTCCTTGATGTAAAGCACCTCGAAGGTGGAAAAACGCTATATAATAATGTGACCATTTACCATGTATTAATTTTAGCTGCTCCTGTATTAAATATTGGCCCATAGAACGCTGTGATGTCATCTGAAACGCAACAATCACACACACACACACACAAAATAAATAAATAAATGCTTTGTAGACCGAGCTATATTTACCCTACCACACCACATAATCTGCATATTAACACATTTCTAAATCCACCCATTGCAATTAAACACCGCACGCTTATAGAACACAGCAACACCATCCACAACCCACTGGCAAATCGATAACATGAAGCGGACCGGCTCTACTGTAGTCCTAGACCAAGAGTTACCTAATCCTTCTCACTGAGTAACTTTCGCCGCTGACTATTCGCGGGGTAATTGCGGTCAAGTGTAGTGTCCGTGTTTGTTATTGGAGGTGGAGAGAGTGGAGTTCCGTAGGAGGACAGGGAGCAGCGGGAGGGAGGGAGGGAGGGAAGGAGGGAGGGATGAGCGAGGGGAGGGAGGGCAGTATGCGTGGGCCTGATGCAGAGCCAGTCCACAGTCCAGCCGGCAGGTAGGAGCGCACTGGCACCACACGAGCACCGCGCAAAACATGTGAAAGCCACCATTTGGTTACATAAAGCCGCTTTGTTTATAAAAGAATTGATATGCAGTGTTTTTATTAACAGCGGTTGAAGTTATACTGTATTATACACTATTGGATGTATATAAATATATGTAGTTCTTAGGGGTAGGTCTGTCACTATAACAATTTTAGAAGTACGGAATATTGCTAAAAAACTATAGACGATAAACGATAATATTGAAACTGATTTATGGCACTGACACTATAACTCTAAAGTAGAATTATCTCCAAAAAACACAGCTCAAATCTAATCGTAGAACAGGAAAAACAACAAAAAGTAGTACTAAGAAAAAGTGCCCACAATAAATACTGACCCCCAAAAATGACTCTTCCATCAAACATATATCGAACGATAAGTTGATATAGTATTTACTGAAAGATCGATATATATATAGATACTGCATTTGGTGATATATTGGCTCGTGGGCTGCTGTACTTTTTGGCGTCTTTGCAAAATGATTTAGTGACAGCGCTACAATTGTGCTGCTTGTCTACAGAGAGGAAACGAGTTTAAGCAATACATTTGACATATTCATGAGTTGGATGACTAGTGATAGAGAAATTGTCTTTCTGAGCTGTGCCAGCCCCACACTGCCAGCTCAGACCTGCGTCATCAGAGGTATAATACTCCCTACAACAGAAGCATAGCCAGACTAGACTGGACTGGACTGGTCTGGAATGCACAGTACTATCACAGTGGCTTGAGGGTTCATGTCTCCAGGTCCCGTACTGATGGTAAATACACAATACAACCTCGTGCCTTTTCTTCCGACTCTCGGCTACGTCAGTTTAATCTACAGCAATTAGAATGCAGAAGTTTCATAATAGGTTTGTGCAGGCAGTGGTTTAACAAAGAAATTGTCTCGTTAAAATAGATTTGGTTCTTAAAAATTAGCGTTATCATCTGCAATATATCGATTACTGCATATCCCAATACAACTTATATATACTGTATATTTGGGGTCTCTTCCAGGATGTATTTTAAATGTAGTTTTTTTCCTAAGCACATTGACAGAACTGCTTAATTATAAAAATCTTTTGGTCTAAGTTTATATTTCTTTATTTTAAATACAGGAATTTAAGATTTTTGGGCGGCTTTGGAATATATAGTTTGTAGCTAGGCATATATTTAAGACAAATGGGGGGCTTGTCCAGCAAGTTTTTAAAAAATGTACTTTTCTTTCTAGATTTCTCGTATTAATTTATAAACTAGTTTTATTCTAAGTGAATATATATAATTTTAAATAAAGTAATTCGTTTTTTTAAGGTTTTGGAATATATAGTTTGTAGCCAGTCATATATTTAAAACAAATGGAGGCTCGTTTAGGAATCGTTTAATCCCACTGGTAAACATATTCTTGTGCCTCACGTTCACTTTCCATTTGAATGCTTGGATTATGTGGTCTAAAATAGTAGTTTAATAGTGTATAAATAAATACACTCCATTTGCTTAGCCTATTTATCTGATCCAATCTTATGTGAAATGCACTTACAAAACTCTGACCAGTGTGTTATAACGCCTCCGGCCTGTTAATTAGATGATGTATGTTGAAATTAGTTTCTCTCAGCCGCAGTCATTCTCTGTCTGTTCAAGTTTTCTAACGTGACGCACGCTCTAATTACAGTTTGATATTTATAAGTTTTACATGTATTATGTTTACTCCGTACACTTATCTGCACTTACAGAAGCATCTATATATAAAATATCACTGACTGTAGTGTAAAACATATAGGTCAGTGCCGGACTGGCTCAGTGGAAGCGAACGTCGGCAAAGGTCAGCGTGCATTTTGTTGTTGTGTCCCTGGGCAAGGCACTTCACTGTGTATCATTGTGTTAATGTGATCGGCTGCCGTGTTCGCCTCAATAGCCCCAGGGCAATATGTAGGAATAATGCTATCTAACACGCTTTAGTTATATAAAGACGCTTTATAAATCCAAGGGGTTAATACAGTCATTACATAATTGTGACCATTACAACTAAATCAATGGACACACAAACTAAATTCCAAGTCAGAAACAGAAACAGAAGTAGTTCATTTGAAACAGTTTGCAGCAGTGCAAAGTTATTCCTCACTTTCTTAATGCATCCTAGCATCCCAATTATTCACCGCGTCCACTGCACTCACAGTAATGAAGCTACATCAACAACAACTAGCATGCTAACAGTGTACTTCCTGATTCCCTGACAATAAAACACTTTATAATTAGATGCAATTTTTTGTAAGTCTCTCATTTTGTTCAAACATCTGTGTAGCTGCTTTCTTTAAAAAAAGATCAAGGTTACAAAATATTGATTCAGACAACCAAACTTCACCACGACGGTTCCACAGAGGACATTAGGTGTCTCGAGTGTAGATATCATATCCAGTTAATCTTGTTTAAGCTAGCTGAACTGGTCTATTAAAAGTGAGAGTGCCAAGCACTCACACTCCTCTGTATCACTCCAAAGATACACGGGCTAATCTAGCAACTTAACTTGATTTCCACTTGTCTGCATCCTTAATTACCAGCAGCAAAGTGGATCTCTTCTTGCGTGTCTCTGTAATCTGTCTGTAGAGTTTTACAATAGGTTTGGTTCACGTAACATCACAACATTTTAGAATCACCATAGTTTAAACTGAGCTGGAGACAGGTCAGAACTCTATGGTGGAATATGCTGTTTAACTGTCAGATTACAGATTTGTTCACAAAAGAGAAATGATTTTTTCATAGTATCTTCAGAAAGTGGTGCCATTATTCAACTCCAAAGACATGACTGTTGTCATTTACCTTTAAGTCATAAGATTGTTATGACAAGTTTGTGGAGTCGATCTCGACAAATAATGATGAGATTCAACATTTGTGTATCATAAGTTTGGATATTTGTTCTTCCCAAAAACAGTGAATCTCCCATAGAGTAACATAGGCCCTTGAACCTCCATTGGAAACTGAACTGAAAAACAACTGGCTAATGCTAGGGAACTTGTGACTGTGATGTTATTTGAGAGGGGCTTAAAGTGTACACAGCTCTTCTGTTCCAACAATGGTGAGATTGTGTTAAAACAAAGCTCAGATTGAAGTTTAACTTGAGTAACATAGGTTCAGACAGAGCAGGTAGGGGACCAGAGAAGTCAAAACAGGCCCGAGTTGGGATGGTTGGTAGAAATAAAACTGTGAACATTGTCTTCTGTTAGTGCATTTTTTTGCCTTATGCTCATTTTCAAGCACGATTTTCTGTACTTTGGCTAAACAAAGGACAATATATTCCCCTCTTTATCGTTTGCGGGGATCAAATTGGTCAAAAATATGGACACCTGAGACATGTCTTGTATAAAACTGGGACAAATCAGTGGTTTTGGATAAATCTGCTGGAACAGGGGACACGGAGCTCAAAACTGGGACTGTTCTGGGTAAATAGGGAGGTCTGGTCACTCTAGGAGCAGTGCTTCCAGTTACCATCATCCCCCAAAGGAATGTTGATGACATCAGCATCAAAATATCAATAGGCCTGTCAAGAAGTGCGCTCACATATGACGACCATTCCCTCTTTGGAAGTCCACATCCAAACAAGGTGAGCCACTCTGCCAGGGTAGAAAATGAAAGGGGAAGGCCAAGAGACATTTCGCCGTACAAGGTATTATTTGTTCTGCCAGAAAAACCTCTTTGAATCAAATTCCAAATTGAGTGGGAGTGGGAGAGAAGTGGTGTCCCCCATGCTGCCGCGCGCATTGATAGCAAGTCTTAGCGCCGTCATAGAGGGGGGAATTGTTTGGAAATGGCGGAACGGGTTTACCAAAAGGAGTTCCCTGTGCCAGGCTGCTCTGGCATGGACTCAACCAAAAAGCCTCGTGCGCCGCCACACAGTTATTGTTATTATCACAAAGGCCCAGCAGAAGGAGAGACAGCACTCGAGTTGGCGGGCTTTAGCGCAGGGTTAACCGGGGGCGGCAAATGGGAAGATGGAATTTGGAAAGCAAAGAGGGGTGTGCTTGTTGAGACTGCAGTAAAAACGCATTTGATCTTGGACGGTAAAAAAAAAGAAAAGTGAAAAAAAAAAAACAAAAACAGTTGGAGAGAGTTGTCGAGGTTGTGAATGAGAGAGAAGACAGATTTGGATCCGGGAGAGAGGATCAGTGAAAGCCTGAGCAGTTGACTTACAAAAAGCTTGTGAATAGAAAGTGGGCAGACATGGCTTCAATGAGGAGACGGGATGTAAACAAGGGATGGCAGTGGCAGAGGCGTTGGGGCGTTTTTCTTTTTTTTAGTGAATACACTTAAAAAAAACAACAACATTTTACTAAAAAAATACTACGATTTTCAGAAGATCAACTGGGATTTGAATTCTGAAACGGATTCAAACATAAATTTCCACTTTCACATTGAATTTTACGTAGGCCTAGTTTGTCAAATTTAAGGTTATGATTTAGATCCCAAAGAAAGGATTAGTCATTTAACTTCCAAAACACTTGAATTGAAAATACATTATGCTGAATATATCCTCTAATTAAAAAGTGAGTTTGAAATGAAATCTTCGAAAATTTCCCAAAGAGCGTAGAATTAGACTTTGTGAATCAGAATATTGAATAGGGACAACGTAATTATAATGATAATGCTGAAACTGCTGTACTTACTGTATATTAACAAGCCCATATGGAGGTTTAAGGCAGAACATAACAAGTATTCAAAGTATTTTTCAAATCTTTGTCCGTTGCCAAAAGCATTCAGTGTGAAAAAAAAGAAAAACATGTTTCTTGTGCTAATTGCGGGCTCCTTCATGGTCTTTGAAATCAATTTCCTTTAAAAAATCCACCAAAATAACCCAAGCGAGTCAAATTTCACTTCCAAAGTTTGATATGAGGTGATTTTGATGAAATTGCAAAGATCAATTAGATTTTTTGACACTGCTACCTGCTTTTAGAAATATAATCCACGAGCTCATAAAATACATTTAAAACAAAATGAGCTATTTTACTTTAAACTATTATTTCACTTTTTGCAGACTGGTCAAGAACGTCGTCTCTACTCTCAATGCTCTTTCCAAAACTTCACTGTTACATAACCAAAATTCTCAGCAATATTTGACATTCAGAATAAAATCGAGCATATATTTTGACAATTATGTATATGTTAACTTTAAAGAAGCCTATATAGAAATAGCATAGCAAGTGGGCCGCCATGGCTTCCTTCTGTGTGGTGCTTGGATGTAAACAAGGGATGCTCGGCCAGTGGAGGCGGGGTGTGTCTACATGACTCATATGGTCTGGAATAGAACATAATATTCTCCACACTTCAATCAGATGGAATAAATCAGATGCAATAAAATGCCGGGGCTGTACATGCGGAAATTCCAGCTTAAGTTTAGACTCCAAGCACACAACACTTGGAAGGAGCACTCAGTGAGGTTACTTAGAGGCTCTGTTCCTCGTTTTATTTTTAAATATGAAAAACAAAACTAATTCACTTTAAACGGTTTGCAGCGGTCCAAAGTTATTCCTTACTTACTTTGAGCATCCTAATTATTTACGGTGATGAGTTTGTAAGTGCTTTCAGAGACCGGAGTGGAGTTTAACCATCAAACTGAAAAAAAATAAAATAATAATAATAATCTACCATGCTAACAGCACACTTCCTGATTAAATACTTTCAGTGAAAAATGCATGCAAAAGATGCAATTTTTTTTTTTTAATTGAATAAATGAAAATAAGTTTAATTCAGTATTGTGGAACATTCCAAGGAAAGCAATAACATCGCTCTGGAGACAAGCAGACGTTGGACCCCGCCACCAGAAAATTTACATAGTGTTTGTTTTTTTTGTTTTTAAGTAGCCTTACTACTTTGAAATAATACTAAATTGTGTTCAAGAATAATTAAAGGTAGTGGTAGTTGTGACATGAAACGTTACTAAGAAATTAAGATTATTACACTATTTTCCGATCTATGTTATAATGTTTCCTCATCGCAAACAGACCTGGAGTTGTGTTTTGTTTCATTCACACATGTTTAACACACAAACCCTGCATATTTAGGCCGAGTTCTTTTCTCAAACAGAAAACACTCTGTTCCAACTTGTGATGTCATGTGGTAATACAGGAACTGCTCCACTGTGTTTTTAAACCTTCACTAGAATCATTTGGATAATTTTGGCCTTGCAATTGCCAATCTCTACTGAACAAAAGGTAAAAGGCGCTGTTAACTTGAAAACTACAGCTTCATGACATCACACGGTGGAACAGAACATTTTGAGCTTTGGAGATGTAAACAGACTCATAATAGAGGGTCAAACTCAACAATGTGTGAATGAAACAAAACAACTCCAGGTATGTTTTTGAGGAGGTAACAACACTGTAACAGGGCTTAAAGCTCACAAGAGTCAATTTTGCGTAATACAGGACCTTTAAGTAAGTAATTTTTGGAATGAAACACCTGACTTATAACGTGGGTAAAGTAGTACTCCTTGAAAAAACAAAAGTTGCTCAAGTAAATATAATGCACATGACTGTACCTCTCTATAATCGGATGTTTTGGAGAATTTTGTTTTTGTGAATCCCGCCTAGTGCTTCTCATAAAAAGTCAATCTTAGCAAATACGTAGATTCTCTCCACGCTGGCCATCAAAGTGTTTTCTGGACACGCCTCTAGAATGTTCCGTGCTCGGTGGCAGACAGCAGTGGCAGACAGTGACTAAACAACAAGTCATCGCTGGACCTTAGCTAACACATCCTGGTCCAGCCGCGGCAGTGAGAGCACACCTCCATGATCTTAATGTTACATGAATCATCACCTACTAATAAGATCCAAGTTGGGCCTTCATCAAATTTACATGGCTGGAACAAGAAACTAGCTAAAATATTCAAACTATATGTATGTTTTTTTAATTTTTTGTCTATTGCAGTGTCTTTCAATGTTTTCATGTCATAGATCAGCCTTATTCAAGTGTTTTGGGACACTGTATCTCTCTATTTCAAGAGAGAAGAGTAAGAGTAAAGAATTTGTGTGTGTGGAAATGTTCAATGTCCTGACGCTAACGAAGCTAAAACAATAGCGGCTAATGTCAGCGTTGGTTAGCTGCATAGTTAGTGCAGTTTTAGGCTTGAAATCTCATCTGATCTGAATGAGTCTAGTGAAGGTGTATTCAATTAAATTCAGATTTATATATATAGCACATTTAAATGCAACTTAAGCTGCCCAAAGTGCTTCAACAAAAAAAAAAAAAAACCTAAACAAAACAAATATACAACGTCACATAGGCAAAGAACAATAAAACACCAATAAAACACCAAGATATCCTGTTTAGCTACTATTAAATGCCAGGGAGAAGAGGTGGGTTTTCAGTCTAGTCTTAAACTGCTTTAAAGACTGGGAGGATCTGACAGGCAGAGGGAAGCTGGGCCCTGCCACAGAAAAGGCTCTGACACCTCTGGTCTGGGCACTGTCTGGTTCTGGGCACAGCCAACAGGAGCTGGTCAGCTGACCTCAGGGCTCTGGGTGGAGTATATGGACTTTAAAAACACAGAGGAACATTTCTAGATTACTATGAGATGACATCAAGCTGCGAATGACAAGCAAGTTCTCATGAGGAGGAAAGACAGTAGACGGATTACTACACAAACATGCACAAAGTATGTCTTTGAGGAACACCAGAGTAACCGGGTTAGATCATTTTGAAAAATCATTGGGTCCGTGAATTCATGCATATTATCTATATATTTTATAAGTTCATTTGATTTCTTTATAGCTCAATTAACATTTTTGTTATGATTCACAAGCCTTTACCAGTGTTGCTCCATAGAGGTCTGGTTGTTTTATATACCTCATATTCTAGAGACACATGCCAAAAGCTGCATTTGAGCTGTCAGTACAATTTACAGGACCTTGTTTGTACACTTTTGAATCACCTCTTTAAATTTGCCTTGAATGTAATACCTCTGAGTAATGGTTGCATTTTTGCCAATATTTAACCAGAAAAAAACTTTCTTCTCAGCAAAGTGTGAAAAGTTATTAAGTGAGTTGTTAAATACATGTTTTTTGACATAACTCCCTCCTGTGCTCAACTGTTGACTGACTAGACCTGCCAAGTTTCATATAAAACTGGAAACTTTAACCATGAACCACTGTTGGGAATAGTTATAGTTATTAAAGGCACTATGTAACTTGCCTGCTTGTCTCCTAGGAGATGTTATTGCTTTACCTGGCATTAAAAACACATTAAAGATCCAATATTACGAAAAATTGAGCCATGTCAGAATGCTGTTACCTCATCCAAAACATACCAGGAGTTGTGTTTTGTTTCATTCACACATTTTTACGTAATCCTGCATTTTAAGATGTCTGCGTCTCCAAAGCTCAAAATGCTCCGTTCCACCTTGTGATGTCATGAGCGGTAGTTTTCAAGTTAACAGCTGCCATTTAGTTCAGTAGAGATTGGAACTGGGGCTGAAATGATCCAAATGGTTCTAGTGAAGTTGTATGGAGTTTAAAAACACAGTGGAGCACTTCCTGTATTACCACATGGCATCACAAGGTGGAGTGTTTTCTGTTTGAGAGAAGAACTCAGCCTAAATTTGCAGGGTTTGTGTGTTAAACATGTGTGAAAGACACAAAACACAACTCTGGCTATGTTTTTTTTATGAGGAAACAAGTTTATAACATAGATCAGAAAACAGCACAATATGGGCCCTTTAAACTTGCATTTATCCATTAACATCCACTCTAACTGTGAGTGGGTTTGCCTCTTCAAAGAGCCGACCTGTAACTAGGCCTGGTGCTTTATCCATAGAGATAAGTTTAATGCAATACTGTGGAACATTCCAGGCACTCAAGTTAGCCTTCCTTGCTTCTAAAAACACAGATGCCAGATTGGAGTCGCTGTAAATCCAGGCAGAAAACATCATCGTCTGAAGCCTCTGAAATGCGACTTAATGTTAATGTGATTAATGAGATAGTGACTTCATAAAGTATTCAAACCCACAAGTCTCTCGTTATTCACTGCAACTATTTTAATAAATCATCGCCCATTCTGCACCACTTACACCAGGCTTTTGATACCGTGCAAACTATTCTCATTTTTTCTTACGCCGCAAATGTTTCTTTGTGAGTTTTGCCTGGGCTGAAATGGAAGTATGTGTTTGTGTTGCGCCGCTCGGCCTGATGGGAGTTGAAGTCCAGGGGGTACAGCTCTAGTTAATAATTCAGATGAGGCTCATTATCAAGCGCGCGCTGATGTCGCTCTGATTCCACCTTAATTGCAGGATGTGCCTCTCAGACTCTCTCTCCTCATAATGCAGATTACAATGGATTTTTGGATGAATTATAATAAGTCATAATGTCACTGAATAGGTTTGCAAAGTGTATTGAGTTTGTCAAGGTAGGAATCTGTCTGAAAATGCCACGGCTTTAGTGTCCTGATAAATATTGCTCATTGGTAAAGCCACAGTGCATATGCAGGGCCCAAGTTCAGTTTGAGCAATTGATGACAGCTCCGTATGTTGGCAATGGAAGGTCCAAATAATCTACGTAAAGTCCATGGACATTGTGGTATCGAAACTAAAGATCCATAGATCCATCTTGCACAGGCCCCTGTATTCTGTTCTTTCAATAAAGTAGCGAAAACGTTTTGCTGTCAGGGTAATGCTAACAGCAACTAGCATGCTAACAGTGCACCAGTGCCTCCCGCTTGAAAAAATCCCCTGGAACGCCGCTCAAATTGGTAATTCCCACTTGTGAACTGGGAGATGATCCGGGGACTCCCACTTCACATACGAGATAAAATGTGACGTACTGCAACGATGTAATCAGTGGATCTGAGTGATTAACCACCACTTAAACCATGTAAACATTTTTTACAGGTCAAATCTGGCAAATGTTGGAGACATTTGTATAATGTTAAAATTTCTTTAGTCTTTGGGTTAGCGTTAGCCATATTGTTTACATACGAGTTAATTCAGCTGGAACGCTCTGAGGTTGGAACTCGTAACGTTCAAGTGGATAAAATGCCAGTCACCAGCGTGGAATGCACTTCCTCATTTGCAGATGATAAAAACATTTTATAATTAGTTGCAGACAGACACACAGCAGTCTCATTTTGACCCTAAGAACTGCTTTTAAAATATATATACGGACTGAAAAAAACAACAACTTCATTACATGACACAAACTGGATACTGTCCCCTTAATAAAAACATTTGAATTCTTTTCATCTGCCATCTGTTAATGATCACTCACAGTGGAGATATTTTGGATTTTCTTGGAGAGTAAACGTCATAAGGACATAAGGGCTGTGCAGATCTGCCTCCATGTTTAGCCGAACCTTGTCTTGTCCTCACAAACTGATGGAGGTGGTCACAGGAGCACAGCGTGAATATGTCAGATTTCTGTTACATGTAAATAAGAACATGCAAATGACAGTGTTGGTAGGCCGTAATATTCTGCTCTGTATCTCTGAAAACCATTTAACGCATGGACAAGGCTTGGACAAGTACATTAAGTTCAGTGTAGAATTCAGATTTTCTCCTAGATTTGACCTTAAATAATGCTGAAAAAGTGACAACAAAGAAAGTGAAATCTGACAAAAATTTGCCATTAGACTAGTGGTTCAATCCCCCAAGCTGATTGAATATTGTTTTCTTGGGCAACACACTTTACCCACCTTTCATGTATAAAATATGTTGTACACCTGTGTGTTATTGTTGTTTTCTTGTTTTCTGATATATTTTATCTGTAATTGTTTCAGTATACACCAAGATAATCCATGCATTTTGTAACGCAAGAAATGTTTTAATTGTGCAATTTACGGCCGAAACTAACATTAGCCAATATGGCAGAGTGATATGGCCTAATAAAACAAAAATCAGTATATGAAAAAAACCCAAAACAAAACAATATAATGATGATACTTAGATGTCTTGGATTATTTAAGTTATAGCTAAATTCTGCTTCCATTTCTTATCTTTCATTATTAATAGGGTTTTTAGCCTCTGCAGAGTGCCCACAGTTAGTATTTAAAGAGAGGGTCCATACATGTTTCAGAAATTTAGCGATTTCTTCTTGGCCCTATTCGAACCCTCCTTATGGTTCGCTGTAAGATTCCGTCCAGTGCTCAGCCCACAAGCCTACGTCACCCACGCTCCCACACAACAATCCGATAAAAAAAGTTATGAAACACAACATCTTGACAAACCTGATGCGATGTGCGGTAGTTTCATTAGCGGGATTCACGCTGATTGTGTTCGCTCTGAAGGGGGAGCGACTTAGTGTGGAGAGCAAAGGGAGGGGAGGCTTGAGACACGTTAATACGTTGTTTTTGACGAATATAGCATTTTCAAAACAATAAAAGGTAACATAGTGATCTAAATATTGCATGTGTTAGCGATTAATACCCCATTGGAATTAAAATAACTGTTTACGATCACAATATTGCAAATTTCATCTCGTCCACAAGTATATTACAATATATCACCAGCGATTCTACACTATCCTAACTCCTTATCTGGAATAGCTGACATTGAACAAACAAGTCCCCTTATTCAATTAGTTTAAGTAACATTATTAGTAACATTACTCAACCAACAAGGGTGCAAATTAGCATAAGGCTCCACTACATCATCCCCCTCAACCATCAATCACAGCTAATGCGCACTGTCCTCCGCCTGGTTCAGTCATGTTCCGGTGATGTTCGGCATCCATCACCGCGTAGTCTTTTTCTGGCACTAGCATTCATTCTCATTACACACGTCCGTAATTACGCTTTGATCCGACTTGATAAAAGCCAGTTAGAAATGGCGGTTTTCTTTTTAGCTAGGTTTTGATTTGCCTTGTCTGTTGTCGAGGTGTGCGCTAACGGTGTCAAGTTGAGCCCAGACAAAGATATGAGAATAGCGTGCCTACTGTCTATTGTCGACGCACAGACGCGGGTCACGGGAAGAGTTAGCATTTGGGTTTATGAATATTCATGACGCTAACGGCGAACAAATTACAATGAGAGTCTTTCAAGCCATAATAGTGAAGAGCGCACTTAGCATTAGCGGTTTGTGTGGTATTAATTATGCTACACGTTGTTATGAGCACTGAAGCTAACGTTAAAAAGTATGAGGGCGAATGGTAGGGGTTAGCAGGGTAAGAGAAAAAAGCTAACTTTATTTCAGTAGCTATTTTTAATATTTGAAAGAAATCAGAATTAGGCTACATAATCGCGAATCATATCAATACATCAAACTGTAAAATTAATAATATTTGATGCATTAAAAGAAGTAGCGAACACTGATATGTAAGCTAATTCTTTTAACGCATCAATGTTAGCATCAAATATGTAACTTTATTCAGTATCGGAAAAAATAGAACAATAAATCAGGATTCAAAAAAAGTTTGTAATCTTTGAAATTCATGTGTAGTTAGTAGTGAATAAAAAAAAAAAAAAGTGACAGTAAATTGCCCACACTGTGATGATATACGCTATGTATCAAAAATACAGAGTAATAGTTAAAGCCACAGTATGTACATTTTTTGCTAAAAAATAGAAAAACGTACAAAAACATGCATCTCTTGCTTGTTTCCATGGAAATGTTTCTTTGACCATAATCTTCTACAGTATGGCATAAAACCTCCATGGAGAATGTTCCGAAGTATGGTTTTACCTTTCTATGTGCCACCTCTAGAAAGTTACATAGTCAGTGATGACAGAAAATCCTTTAGATTGTTTTATGTACTATTTGATGAACAGATATAATTTGCAAACTGTAGCTGAGAGCATTCCATTTAGTCATCACTTTGCGTTTAAGTCGATTAATAACCACAGGCCACTATTAGCGCTAAAGCTAACGTTGGAGTGATATGGCTGAAGGCAGACAGGGGTTAGCTGCGTGCGTCGGTGCATGTGTGTGTCAGCTCGACGGAAATAGGTCAGGATTCAGCGCTGACTTTAGCATTCCGCCCGAGTGACGCTTCAAGACAGCTCCAGCCTTGAATGAACTCTCCCACTCACTACTCCTCGCCATTCAGCCCCCAGTGTACGGAGAGCCGAATCTGGAGATCAGTCCATTCATCTTTTGAGGAAAAATATTCAGTTTTTTAAATAACACCAGAACTATACCTATATTGTGAATTCATTTTGTTGAAGTTAAAGCTATTCCAATCAGTATATCTTTCGAATAGCAAATCTGACATAATGCTAACGTGTAGAATGTAGGCGGCATTGTGTCTAACCAGGTCATGATCAAGGCTAAGGGTCTGCAAATGGTTTAAAACAGGAGTAAACCAATTTAACTAACTTCTAAGCTGCTAAACACTAACTAAACTTTAAAGGATCTAAAGGCTATGATGCATTGACGTTAATAGGATTTTGGATGTCAGTTTTTTGTTTCATATTTCTTCCTTTTTCACTGCTCCAGCAGATGCAGTCCTTGCATCCTCTGGTGTAGTGTTTAATATTGACACATTTCAGGCTTTAAATTATTTCCAACACACATTATTTGAATTTACCCTTGTGCATAGTAATAGGCTCCTATAATTATAAAATAACTAGCATTGTATTAGAAGTCTGTAACCATATCACAGTTTGGGCGCAGCTAGACCTCAGACAGAGGCTGCGCTGCCGTAGAAATGGTATGTAATTCCACAATACCCTGGTGACATCTATTTGAATGATCTTTGAAAGAAAATAGCTAAAGCCTTTTATAAGGACCATATTTCAAACCTAGCCAGCGGTGACCTAGCTTACCATAAGGTCTCAGGTCTGTGAGAACACGGCTAGCAGCAATTGATTTATTTTCATCTTTAAGTGCTAGCCCTCATCGCTCAGGACTCGCTAGGCCTTTGAAATAACTCTATAATAGTTTTGTTTTCTTACAGTTGAAAACATAACATTATATAACATGCAATTTAGCTTTAGCAACTTAGCTAAACTCCTGCTAAAATAAAAAGCAAGTTTACGTTTTACACCAATTGTACCTACTGATATGATTAATCAATTTTACAATTATATATCGGTTTATACACGCCACAACAGAATGACAGAAAGATAAAATTGGTGACTAAAATAATGACAGTTAAAAAAACATACATAAACCACTTTTAGTTAATAAAATAGAAAAGAAATGCACTTTGAGTTATGAAGCAGCGTAATTGTATCTTTTTGCCAGCAAATTGTTAGCAACCAGTAAGGCTAAATAAATATGTCAAAACCTCAGAGACTAGGAAAATTTTGCGTTGCCAAGTCATACTTTATTTTGCCGAGGGCTAGGCCAAAGTTGAATTGTTTATTTGTCTGTCAATCACCAACTCTTAACCCAGAGAAAGACTGAATTTTCACTTATCAAATGTAACATCTATTGGGCAGATTGCCATGAACTGAAACTAAGATGAACTGTGCGTATGTGAAGAGTCTGGATTTTCTGTGGCATTGACCAGAATTTGGCTCCCGGCGTTTTATCGACAAAAAAGGAGCAAAGGTTTCCGAGGTAATTATGAGTAATGTCACCTCATAGCCCTCTTTTACAATGCTATGCAGAATGTGAAACTGCGTGGCATGGACTAGTCAACTTCAGTGAGGTTTTTCATGTGTTTGAACCCTTTTATAGAAAATCAATAGGCCTAACAAAGAGCCAATCAAAGCATTTGTTCATGTAAAATCTGGCTTCTGAAATGTAATATTTGGTTAGTGTTCTGCTAAGATTATATGCTACCAATGTGTACAATTATTATAATCTTGACTTAAATATCTTACATTAAATTTCTGATCTTCAAATTTGCCAAATTTGCCAACAAAATTCACACATTTTCATGAATTTACACAACTTATAACCAAAAGAACTGGGACAGGAGGTTCAGATCGGAGTGGTTGAACTGTAACAGACCCTGAGCAACTCACACTTTACCTTAAAGACACTTAACCTAGATTAAAGCTACTGTTGTGTCCTTAAGCAAGACACAAAGGAAGAAAGTACCCAAAAACAAAGCCTAAAAAAAACAATATAATGAAAACTGTTTTTTCATACCCACCAGGATATACCCCCAGGTACACAACAATCCGCCTGCCATTGTGTCCCTGAGCAAGACACTTTCCCCTAAAGACTAAAAGTAGAAAGCACCCAAAAAACAAAGCATAAAAACAATATAATGAAAACACTTTTCACACCCATCTTTAAAAGACACTGTACCTGATTTTACTGTCTTAAAAACATGAAAAACAGTATTTTGCAGTGGTCCAAAGTTATTCCTCACTTATCTTGTGCATTCTGAGCATCCTAATTATTCACTGCAATGAGTTTATAAACGATTTTCACAACTTTCGGAGGCCAGAGCGGAACAAGTTAGCAACAGCTAGCATGCTAACAGCGCACTTCCTGATTATCGGACAATAAAACGCTTTATAATTAGAACCAGACAGCACGCAGGTTACATTTTGACCTAAAGAGCCTCTTATACAATACATTTGTACTGGGGCAAGACACATTTCCTCAGGGTACAGGGCTTTTAAACAGAGACATCTTCAGGCCCTGTATGTTCCTTGCATTTACCCCCCACGCCAGCCCCCTTCACTCCCCCCTGTCACCCCGCACTTGTGATAGATGGACATTGGATGACTCTTTTAACAGATTTATCGCCGCTCCGAAAGTCTGACTTCATCAAATCCTCGATACGGCCACTCATATATACTGTCTCTGATGAGTGCCTGTGGAGTCTGCGCCTGCGTTTTAATAGGCGCATTAATCTGGCTGCTTAATGGCGCTGTTGAGTGGAAGGTGGTCACTGCAAGACGGGCACTAAAACATGAGTTATGGACCTGTGGCGGCGAACGAGGAAAGGGCAAAAAGTAAAAAAGAAAAAAGTGGAGGAAGAGAGTGGAGGAATTAGCAAGGACTCTCCCGGGTGAACTTAGTTAATCTTGAAAGTTTGACCAATTTTGAAAGTTATTAAAAAGTTGCAAAAAGTTGGACTGGAATTTTGGACTTGAATTTAATTTGGTTTGGGTAAGAACACATTTGAATAAAATTAGTGAGTATAGTTAATAACTTTTAACTATACTCTATACTATACTGTGTCCACCTATTTGTCTCCATGAAGATGTTATTGGGTTGCCTAGAATGTTCCACAGTATGGCATTAATTTCCATCTTCCATTTATTCAATCGCACTGTTAGCAGGGTTACCTCTCTCCGCAGAGCTCACCTGTAACTTGTCCTGGAGACAGACAGGTTTAAAGGCATACTGTGGAACATTCTAGGCAAAGCAATGACATCATGTAGGTGGTGGACCTTCAATCAGAAAAGTTACAGCACGGTGGTTTTGAGAGAATTTACATGGCTGGCTGTGTAGTCAAATCTTGTTACTACTACTGTAAATACTGCTACTACTATAATACTTTTTTGTCGTGATGCAGTAAAACCTACACAAAAATACAACATTCTTGTACCACAGAACAGTATTGAAATTGCCATTTGCGTCAAAGTCGTTATTTATTATTTTTATTTATGTTATGGCTTTGTGTTTCTGCAAATTGATTAAAAATGCTATACTAATTTATTCTCTTGTGACATTTTATTAGACTCCACTGTAACCCTGCTGAGCTAATGAGTCTGGTAAAGCCAATCTAGACAAAACAGCGTGCGACATTCTTTAAGTGTATCGCACATAATTGTTGTGGCAATTTTTGTTTAAGTAATTATGCCCTTAGGGGATTTGATCATATTGGTTGGTTATATAATGGAACTGATACATACTGTATTTATAACTCAAACATACAACAACAACCCTGAATAAATAGTTGTTAGATAATTGTCACCAAGTTAGCAAAAAAGCATGTTTTTCATTTCAGAGGCCAATACAGCCTTCATTAGGCTGCCATAAATGTGAATAAAAGAAGAGGAAAATTATAAAGTAGCAGCCCATTATTTTTTTTATTTTTATTGATCAAAGAGACAAATGTCTGGATGTAGTTCATGGCGTGCAGTTTGTCAATGCGTGAGCATTGAAGTATAAGCTACGCGAGTCCAAACCCACTGTGCCCAAACCAGAGGAAGTAGCTGAGATTCAGACTGAACACAGCAGCTTGTGGTGGGGCGGCAGGTGTCTGTGCCAGCGGAAAACCACAGACCAAGAGCGCACGGGAGCACGTGGTTCCCATTCAGTTGAATCAGACCGTCCCTCCAGATGATTACCCGCGCCGTTTGGCTTTAACCTAGCGCCAACACAAAGGACTGCTCGCTCTTTAACCGGGACAGACATTCGGCAGCAGTGCACGGCTGAATGACGTCCTTGTGGAGTTCTTCAAACTTTTCTGGAGGAATGGATTTCATTCTGGACACATGGTTTTAAATAGACTAAACAGCAGCCAGCTTCAGGACCTGGAGGCGCTGTCAGGAGTTTGTTGGTTTGTGTGTCCTGTTCCTGCTTTTGCTCAATGTTCATAACGGTAAAAGATATAGAGTAATGCGTTCACATTAGGTGTGTTAAATGATCATTGCATTGAGCTGTTTTTGTGCATTATGCAGCCTTTACTCTGTGGCCATGAAAGTGCATTATGATGGTACAAGGCAAGGGCCAGAATAGACATCCACATTTAACAAATGGCCTATGTGAGGAATGTTTCCAGAAATACTCAGGCCTCTTATGCATTTGTATTTAAGGTTGCGTAATTTGACCAATGGGAACAGCCCACACACCGTCGAGGCTCATGGTGAGTGGGCCCTTTGACCACGGGCCCTCGGAACAGACCATAGATGCCTGATTTGTCTGTATATTAATATTCATATCCTGATTTACGTACACAAAATAAAATACCAGGATCATGTAGAGAGGGTTAATACGAACATTTTAAGACCAAAATGACAAGCTCGACAGCAACAGTTACGGAGAGAGGGGCGACAGTTTTTCAATAGAAAGTGAATTGGAGCCAGAGTTGATGGAGCTGGAAGCACACCCATGCACACTTTCTATTTGGAACATGGTTGGCAGGTTAGCTATGTCCATTTATATATGCAGTCTATGGGCGTCTCTCCGTCCTGATAGTAGCCCGTCAAGCCCAAAGAGGCGCATGTTTTCTGTGTTTGTTTCAAATCGAGGTTGTTGTATTCTGACCTTAAGCAAACTGCACCAGAGTCCATTTGGAAGTGGACCGAGACTCATTTCATGGAAATGTTCTTTTGGCTATAATAAAGTAACTAGTCTATCACCGGAAAATTCCGAAGTATGGTTTTAACTTTCAGGCAGGTGACTTGCCACCTCCAGAAAGTTACATACGGTACCTTTAACCGGAAACTACTTTAAACACATATACTTGCATCTAGCTAGCTTTTTTGTTCCCATTGTCGCTATCTTAATTATTGTGCAATGGAAAGTAAAGTTTTCTAGTATGTTAAAAAAACTCATTTTAGGGTTGTTGGTGTCCAGGATAATAAGAATGTACTATGACAGTATAGATGTCCCGTTTACTCCACATATACAGGGGCATACATGGACCGGGGCTGTCGTGGACTTGTCATGTGATTGCGTGACTGAACAACATAAGAAGCTATAGCCATGTCACTCCCTGAAGAGTCAGAAGTGCATATGCAGCACATATTACATAAAAAACCCACTATAGCCTATTGTATTTTGTACACTAACACATGTCACAATAGATCAAATGTGACAGTTATAATGGCACTGAGGACATGTGATTGCATGACTTAACCACATATGGAGCTGTCTATGTTACTAAAATTGGGGGTGTTATGATTTGAATTGCATTACATTAAAAGTGTACAATGAACAACAATGCATTTGGATATAGTAGGTGAATACATTATATTTTTAATAATCACAGTGAGCAAATGGTTCATTAAGAATGATTTAGGGTTAGTCATTGCTTAATTAAAGGTCCAGTTTTCCCATGTATTTGCGAAAACTCAAGTACAGGTGTATTGAATAAGCAGCTCTTGAGGTCAAAACAAGTCCACTGTGTGCAGTCTGCATCTAACTATAAAGCGTTTTATTGTCTGAAAATCAGGAAGTATGCATTAGCATGCTAGTTGTTGTTAGCCTTACCATTATAGGAAAACTGTACTTTGGTCACTGATTGTTGTGAAAAGCACTTCTAACTCATCAGGGTGTATAATTAGGATGCTCACAATGCATAAGGTAAGTGAAGAATAACTTTGGACCAGTGCAAACTGTTTAAATTGAACTAGTTCTGTTTTCATGTTTTTAAGTCAGTAAAAATCAAGTACAGCCCCATTTATTTAGGGGTTAGGAGTGAGCGTATTAATTAAGTAGTTATTAAGCCTAACTCATTCTAAGTAAACTATTAATGAATCTTTATTCATGCTTTATTAAGGCTATTAAATATGTAGTTAAAGGGCTAACCATGGATCTACTGTAAAAAAACAAAACAATTGCTTTAGACAAAAGTGCGTCACTATTATAATCATCCAGAAATGTATAGGAGGGAAAGATGCGATTGCGTGACCGATATATGAATCCGCCCATGTAATTCTCACAACACTCCCATTAAAATGCCCAAACCTTTCCCTCCGCTGCGTCCCTGCACTCCTTCTGTAATGTTATGTCGTATAATAATAATCCCGCTCCCGCTGTCTCTGCATCTCGCTGACGGATGCCCAGTGACAGCCTCACTCGTGTGTAAAGCACCGTAACCCCCCTCCCCTATAGCCACCCCCCTCCCCCATTACACACTATAGTAATGACCTACGTATACAGGCACTCCAGCGCGAGATAGATGAATGTACATTAACAAATCACAGCCATTTGTTCAGTCACATGTCAGCGGGCGTGTACGTGTGGCAGATGACACGGCCCGCACAACGCGCTTTTCTTACCATCCGCGGGGACCCACTACAATATAGCATCTGCAGCTAACTCTCCGCGCGGGCAATTTTATGCTAATGGCTAACATATTGAATTAGACTGAATAGGGAAAGGGCATGAATGTATTAGGTTGGAATTCCCGTATTGTGGCAAAAGTAGTTATTTCTGCATGCTTCAGGCAAATTTTTTCTTTTCTGACAGTGGAATTGTGTAATAAATAAAGATGTGAATGTGAATATATTAGGTGTATAAATGTGAAGCAAGGTGGGAATCAAAAACGTGGTTAGTGGGATTTCAATAAAGCAATGGTTCATCACCTTGGATGATAGAGCCACATTTAAAGTTGTCTAACGTAATTGATTATGTTCATTAGATTACATTCATATTTGAGTAGTAATAATGCATATGTTTTATATAACGCTTTAACTCTCAAAGGCGCTTTTACATGACGCAGTAGAATAAACTTAAAAGAAACAAAAAAAAATCTATCGGGGTTGTGAGATCGTTACACACATTTGCCTCAGAAAGTACGATAGGGTGATAATGATCACCCATAGACTGTATATATAAATGGACAGAGCTAACCTGCTAGCCTCCATGTTCCAAATAGGAAATGAGCTTGTGCTGCTTCCAACTCCATTGGCTCCAATTCACTTTACATTGGAAAACTGTCGTCGCTCTCTCCAAATTGGCCCCTATAACTGCTCTAGCCTTGATGAGCTTCCTTTGACTGGAGCCGAACGCTGTGGGTGACGTCACACTCACTTAGTCCACTTCTTTATACAGTCCATGTGATCATCCTATGAAGTATAAAAAGTACGCTTTCACACACAGAAAAACAAAAAGATAAATAAAATTAAATTAAAAAAGACAGAAGTTGTACAAGTTGTATTGCAAGTTGAATTATTAGAAATTAATTTTTATTTACCTGAAGTTGACAACATGTTTTCTACTTTTTTCATTTTTCATATTTTAATTATATTATATTATAGTTAATTAATTAACAAGTTTTTAAATGGACCACCTCTTCTACAACCATCACCCAAAATCAGTGTTGCCCTTTAGTACACAACTTGCTGTCTACAAAATGACCAAACAAGTAAAAAATATGATTTCACAACTTTTTCTATCTGTATATAGAACATACATCAAAAGCAATGTACTGAATCGTCTACAAACGCCCATGTAATTATCACTGTTCCCTTACATTGTACTTAGCTTCAAATCAACCTTCACCTTGATTACAACTCCAATCAAAACATCTTAACCACACTGGACGGTAATATTCTTGGACTATTAAACATACTGATAGTATTAACCGCTATGAGATGTGTCCGAACACTCGTATCAGAAGTAATGGAGCACACTTCACTTAGAGCGGCTGCACTTGTTAATTAGGGCTCGTGGCTGTAGCCTACTTTCACCATATAATAATGACTGAAGATTTCTTAAGCACCACGCGCTCCTAATTACTAATTGGCCCTTGCTAATAATAAACAGTTGTGCTTATGGAGGTATGATTAAAATAGCTGATTTGAACCATTTCAGGCTAGTTTATTCCCATAGACATGCACTTGTGCTAAACATCCATCGAGCGAAAAAGGAGTGAAACAGTGGGTGATGGTGACTTGTTCAGAATGAGAAGTGAAATGACGATATGTGCCGTATAATGTGACCAGTATTAAAGGTCCTTTATGACACAAAATTGACTCTTATGAGCTTTAAAGCATGTTATAATGTTGTTACCTCCTCAAAAACATACCTGGAGTTGTGTTTTGTTGCATTCACACATGTTTGAGTAACCCTTTATTATTAGCCTGTCTACATCTCCAAGCTCAAAATGCTCTGTTCCACTTTGTGATGTCATGAAGCAGTAGTTTTCAAGTTAACAGCTCCTTTTACCTTTAGTTCAGTAGAGATTGGCAATTCCAGGACTGAAATTATCCAAATGATTCTAGTAAAGGTGTGTGGAGTTTAAAAACACAGTGGAGCACTTCTTGTATTACCACATGACATCACAACAGAGTGTTTTCTGCTTGAGAGAAGAACTCTGCTTAAATCTGCAGGGTTTGTGTGTTAAACGTGTGAATGAAACAAAACACAACTCCAGGTCTGTTTGTGATGAGGAAACAACATTATAACATAGATCAGAAAATACTGTAATATGGACCTTTTAACAAATATTATCTAAGTTGGTTGTTAAAAAAGTTAAGTTTGTTTTAAAAATTAAAAAATAAATAACTATAGAACAATTAAATACATGAATTATACAATATCTGCTTTTGAAGTAACAATTATCCATTTTTTAAAATCATTTTATTTATGGATAAGGTCAACTTTCTTGTCCTTTTGAAGAAATGTGTCTTAAATTAAAGTTTTTAATGTAATAATGTATGGCGTGACTTGCTCCAGTACAGACATTTTGTAAAAGAAGGGTCAAAATGAGACCACTGTGTGCTGTCTGCATGTAATTATAAAGTGATGCAAGTTGTTGTTAGCATCACTCTGGCATCTGGAAGTTGAGAAAAGCACTTACAAACTCATCGCTGTGAATAATTAAAAAGCTGGGAATGCGTTAGGAAATTTGGACCAGTACAAATCATATAAGATTAACTGTTTTTCAAGATAGTAAAAATGAAGTACAGCGCCTTCAAATGAGGGACCTTGAAGAAACCCACATGGGAGAACAGTCAACTCCACACAAAATGGCCCGCAACCTTCTTG
>JACM01056130.1:0-15334 GCA_000787095.1 Periophthalmodon schlosseri
AGTTCCTCTTAACTGTACTGGGGAACTGTAGTTGAAAAAATAACATAACACATGATTTATTTATTTATTTATGTATTTAAAACAAGAAAAAAGATGCTCTGTGCCAGATTTAGCGACAAGCTGCTTTCCATGGGCAGTCTTCTGTACCTTGGGCAGGTACAGAAGACACCTCTAACAACAACTCCTTAAAATAACCACAATCCAATTCATCATTACACATTTGAAACAGTCAAAATTCATAAAGACTAAAAAAATCATCATTATCTTCTAAAAATACTCAATTCACTGTTATCAATATCCTCTGAAATGTACAGGTATCAATTTCATCGTTATTATTATCCTCGAAAATGCAATCCATCAGCAACATTACCATCAAGACAAATGTCAGTGCCATTGTGTGCGAATGAATGGCTGTTCTTGGCAGGCTTACCATTGGACTTATTTTAGTATATTCTTTGCATTTGTTCGAAAGCTCTGGTGGAGTGTAGTAAATATTTGTTTTATTATACTTGTAGGCTATATAATTTTACCCTGTGTCATGTGCAGCACTGGAAATTGTTGTGTTTATGAATTGCGCTAAATAAATAGTGAATTTGTAGATTTTGATTTCATGCTTGCTGGATTTGCCAAGCTTCAGTAATGCAAGACAGTCAAATACAATGAGTGAAGAAAAAAAGTACCAAATTATCCTCTGTATTTTGTACAGTACTGTATCAAATGTTTCACGTCTTTTGACATACACAGCTCCATTCTGAATCCCATCTGGTTCTTTCCTATTTCATTAGTTTGTTCTAATGACCAAATACCAGTGGCATACCTCAGAGGGTCAATATGTTCTTTCAACCAATTGTCAATATGCTCAACCATCAGCTCAGTTCATTTCAAATATCCATGTTAAGAAATAAAACAGAATAACCTTAAATTATCTATTGAGGTTAATTGCAAAGCTCAAACTGATGGGTGTCTTATAAATTAAACTATAAAATTAACCTTATTTACAACACATTATTATTGTGATAAACAAAATACAAATACATTGGAAATTATTTTACAATTACTATTTGAGAAATTTATACAGATTTTTTTTTTTTTTTTCATTTAAAGAGAGGTCAAAATAAATATTATGTGGAAAAAGCAACAAAAGGTTTATATTCACAGCTGTTGAAAAACTGGACAACTCAATAATTATTTTACTGTATAGTCAATGCATTGTTGTCTGTATTGCAACCACCTATATGAATGTGTTAATTTATAGATCTGACAGAATTTACCTTGATTAGTCTTAGTTTTCCCATGTCATTTACTTAAGTTAATTTATAACACATTTCATGTTCAAGAACAAATGAAACACAGATATTGTAGTATATAAAATATTATAGTATATATCAATATTCACAAATTGTTTATAGCTATTTCTATTCTATTTTCCAGTCTCAAATCACGGTTATCAGACCACCAGTCATCCTGCTCCACAAGCGCAGATCGCTGTTTTCAAGATTGTCTCCAAAATCTCCAACAATGGAGCAACAGAGAGACCCCAGAGTCCAGTGTTTCTCTACAGGTCAGTATAAAACATAAATATTTTCTATTTTTGATATAAAGTACTTTATTGTCCAAACTGTCATTGGTGACCAGATTTTAAAGTTGCAACTTATTATGTATTTATTTTGTGCTGGGTCATATAGCTACTGTTACTTTATTTTTATTTTGTACCCATTTTTATAGGCAAGGATAATTTATCTGTATAGGTCAATCTGTAAACATGTGTTACAATACAACAATTACAGGCCTCAATATTAATCAATATATTCTTTAAAAAATATATTAAAAAAGAGTGGTGAAGATACAGTCTTGTTTTTGCAATTTAGATGTTCCATCCAAGAATTTCTGCACACATTATATAAATATAATCTATGACAATGAAAATAGCATAATGTTCATTAATTGTTAGTTAATTGTTGTAGTTCATTAATTTACCATTTTAAACATGTTGCTCAAACTATTTAATGTGTTATAATTTCAGTAAGTTTTAAACCAATTTACTATGAGACTTTTTTTCCCATAGGAAACATTGGAGGAGGGTGAAAAGTACAAGCTTAACCTGCAGGAGGCACTCTCACACTGGCAGTTCCTCTCTGACTGTCTATCTCCTTTAGTCTTTGGGAAACTGGACCAGGAGAGCTCAGAGACTCTGGCTAAAGCGGTGATAAAGAAAAACACTTTTGACAAAAAGAAAGAGGTAATGAGTTTACAAATGATCAGATTTAGACCATGCTTAGCTAATTCTTAGATATTTCTAATGAAACAAATGACTGTTTTAGTAGTAATAATGAAAAGAAAACATATCATCACTTAATTTAATTGTAAAAGAGCAAGTGCAATTTTAAGTTATTTTTATTAGCAAAACTAAAATATTTTAATTGCATATTTTATATAAAAGCATTAAAGGTGCAAATTTATAACTCTTTGGTGGGTGGTCTGCTACCTGCTTTTCTCCATGGAGATGTTATTACTTGTCTGGAATGTTTCACAATATGGCATTAAATGTGTATAGCTTGCATTCAGTATTACAATTTTTATTGCTCAAAATTACCTTGAAAACGTGAATTATTCCTATCCACAGATCTGACCTGTAAATTGGCCTTTTGGCGTCACTTGCTTGTCTTGTTGGAGATGGATACGTTTAATGCCATATTGCGGAACATCCCAGACAATGCTATATCATCTCCATGGAGACAAGGACTAAAAAAGAAAAGTTTTGTCAATTTGCATATGCATCATTAGTATTTCTTCTCTTTGTTTTCTTTGCAGGAGCTTGATGCTAGACCTAAATTTAAACCTACAGTGGCTCACACGTCCAATGAAGTATCTTTAGTGGCACCTCCGCGAAAGAAGCGCTCTCAGATGACACCAGCAGCCAGCATGCAATCCATCAACCAGTCTGCAGAAGAAGATGAGAAACAGACAGGTTTAATTGAACCTATGCAACTGGAGCCTGTTGTCTGTGTCAAAGATATTTCCCAGAGAATGGAAGAGTCTATGATTTGGGAGAATGTTACAACAATAAAGGAAGACTCAGGAACTGAAATGGAAACCTCTTTGCCAATTGAGAAAATGGTTGAAGACACTGAAGAGGTTAAGGCACAGACTACACAGGCTGCAAGTCAAGAAACACCTGTCCCATTGAGAAGAAGATCCAAGATGGCATCTAGTGAACCAGAGACAAAACTGATGAGAATTGAAACTGAAATTCCCCTCTTAATCCAACAAGAAAATTTGGAAACTAAACGGATTTCAACAATTATTCTTGATGATTCTCAATCGTTCATAATGCCAAGTGAAGTTCCAAGCAAAACGGATGAAGTAGTTACAGAAGAGAAAGTTAAGACCAGTGTTGAAGAATTGGACAAGAAAAAAGACATTGCAACTCCAGAAGTGGCAGCGACAATTACAACTGATGCTGTACCACCAAAACGGAAACTGAAAAGTCCAAAAATCCCACCTAAACAACTGGAAATTGATACAAAACAGTCAGAAATGGAAAGAAGCTCTGTTACAACTGATGCCGGTGTAGTACCAGCGAGAAGAACGTCAAAAACTACACCTCCTTTGGAAATATTGAAAGAGAAATCCAACGAAGAAACTGTTGACAAAACTGCTAAGCTTTCACCAACCAAAAAGCGGTCAAAAAAGTCAAAATCTTCACCAGAAATTGTGCATAAAGAAGTGAAAATGGGTGAAGCCATAGAGACCAAACCTTCAAAAATGGAGGAAGCAAAAGTAGATCAAGAGCAAAAGGAAACTGTTGAGGAACCCAAGTTGGTAGCACCAAGAAGAAAATCAAAGATGGCAGAGTTGCAACAAAAGATATCACAAGACATTTATGCATCATCAGAGTCTGTAAACATTCCGGAGGTTTTGGAAAATGGAAAATTGACACCACCAAAAAGGAAGCCAAAAAGTCCGAAAGTGTCTCCTGCAATTGTTAAGAAGGACATGCCAAAAGAAGATACTGAGCTAGACAGTCAAAGCATTTTGTCAATTCAAGTCATAGATCCACAAAAAACAACTCAACCTGCAACTGAGCCAATAATCGAAACGCCAAGTTCAATTGCTGAGGTATCAACTGAAAAGTCTATTGAGGAAAATGGCAATTTGTCACCAACCAAAAGAAAGTCAAAGGGTAAACCTAAAACTTCTCCAGAACTTCCTAAAAAAGTGGTAGAAGAAACCAAGGATGGATTCAAGACAGAAACATCTCCAACAGAAACTACTGCTTTAGAAAGTGGTAGCCTCTCACCATCTAAAAGAACGTCCAAAAAATCAAAAATATCTCCAGAATTATCCAAAAAGGAGGTTGAAGAAACTAAAAGCCAGGTTCCATCTGTTGCTGAAACTGCTGGAAGTGTCTCTCCACCAAAACGCAAGTCGAAAGGCAAGAAAATTAAGCCTCAAGATTCATCTGAAGAGTCTGCAATGGATTCTCCAACAAAAGCAATGGATGAGATTAAGAAATTGGCTACTATAGTTTTGGAAATGCCCTGCACCATTCCACAAATGATTTTTAAAGAAACTATTTTCAAGCCAAAACAAGATACATCTACAGAAGAAGGAGTAGTTGTAACAGATAAGGAGGGACCACAAAAAGAACTGACACCAACTGTACAAGATTTAGTGCAAAATGAAACTCCAACTAAGGAAGCTGACATGACTCAAAAAGTTGAAATTCAAACTATGATTGAAAACGTTCATCCAGTTTCTACAAAGGCTGCTGTTGAGTTTGTCAGCTCTGGGGAGACAGAAGAGAAGAAAATAGCCATAATAGTTTTGGAAATGCCTGAATCTGTTGACCAGCCTAAAGTTAGTGTCAAGCCTGATACTATTAAATCAATGGATGCAAATGATAAAGTAGAAAAAGAGGTAGCAAAGGTAACAAAAGATCTCCAAGAGGTTCCCGAAGATGTGTCTATACAACAGCAAGAACCACAAATGCCAATTGAAGTTGACACTGCCTTAAATGATGTTACAATTAATGGGCTAGTAGAACTCATGGATGTCAGCCTTCCAATTGATGAAACTGAAGAGAAGAAAGTGGCCATAGTTGTTTTAGAAATGCCTCAAGAACTTCCCAAAACAGAAATCAAATCTGTTGACAAAGATTCAGAAGATCAACAAATTAAAGAGCAAACAACAGAGACAACAGAGACATACACAAAGCCAGCGGAAAATGTAGCTGTTGAAGAACCATCTAAAATGACAAAGCAAATTGTTTTCCAACCTATGAAAGCTGATGCTAAGGATCAAATTGATGCTTTGCCAGAAACTGCAGACTGCAAAGTGGCGACAATAATTCTGGAAATACCTGATTCAGCTGTTCCAAAAATGGTCCCAGAAGATAGCAAGCCAACGCAAGACCAAAAAGACGAATCTACAACAAATTTAGGTGGAATTATTCCACAAATAAGTTCCATGGCAGAAGAGGAGAGGTTAGCAAAAGAGACACAGCTTAAAACACAAGATTTAGTAGTAGTTGTTGAGCCACAATTTGAGCTAATGCAAGACCAAGAAGCAGTTTTGGAGAATATTGTAAGAGTGCCACCTACAACTATTGAATCCGAACTAAATAACTTGGAAACAAAAGCAGAGCAAGCCTCAAGAGACAATATAGCTGCTTCAGTGCAAAAAGATGGAGGGACAATGGACATTTCAACAACAACACCAGACTTAACAGAAAAAGAAGACATTAAAATCACTCCATTGCTTGAAAAATCCACTGGTGAAGCAGAGCCCATGAAAGACAAAGATAAAATTACAATGCCAGTGTCTGAAGGAATGGCCTTAAGTGAGCCAACTACACGACAAGACACTGATTTGATTGATAATGAGGATATTAATAAACCATTGCCATCTAGAGACCAAAAACAAGATCACAAAGATGTGGTGAATGATGTTTCAAAGCCTATGCAAGATCCAATGACAGCAACTCAAGAAGAACCAGTCACTCAAGATGCAGAAATTCAAACTATCATCCAAGAAACTGGTCCAGATGTTGAGGATACCACAGTAGAAGATGCAAAAACTATTCAGGAGAAGTTTGATAGTTTTGAAGAAGTCATCTTGCAGTACAAATCTATAATAGATGTTTCTGAGTCAACTGTAGCTGAAGATAAACCAGGGCTTGTTTCAGACAAACAGCAAGGCTCCAATGATGTGATGGAAGAAGTTTTAAAGCCAGAGCAAGTTACACAGATGGACAGCGAAGATGTAGAGCTACCCAAAGAAGTAGACACTAGACAAAATGGTTTTAGTTCTGTTAGTGAAACAATTGTGCTTGGTGATGCTGATTTTATATTAGAAAAATCTGAAATTATCTTGCAACCTGGTCAAAATGCAAAGGAAGTTAGTCAAGTTATGGAGGGCATTGAGGTTATCCAAGAAGTAAAACCAAAGCAGACAGATGCTCCCCAGATGGTAGAAGTTGTCAGCCCTCAAAAAACAGTAGTTGAGACCACTGTTGAGACCAAAGATATTGTTAAAGATATTGATAGTTCAGAATTGCTCAAAACTATGCAGGTCAATGAAATTGCCATGCAACCTGGCCAAGATGTAGAAAAAGTACCCACAGTTTGCATCGTTGAGCCCCAAATTACAACTGAAACTGTAAAAACTGAGGTTAGTGACAGTGATAGCCAGCCTATAGAAGAAGCTGTTGTGGCAGACGAGACTGTAGTCGAAAACATTAGCATAATTAGAAAGCCAATCATTCAACAGAGTGAAGAAGACAAAATGGCAGCTAAAAAGTCAGATATTGCCCCAGAAGTAAGTAGTAGTAGTAGCATTTTACAAACAGAAGCTCTAGAAACGACTGAAATAGAGTTGACCACTTCCACGCTGTCCCCCCAGATTGAAGAAATAGCTTGTCCAAGTGAAGTTCCGCCTCAAAATGTAAGTACAAAATTGACCGCTGAGAATGCAGTGTCCACAAGTTTGGCTGAATACATAGATCACATTTGCAAAGAACCGCTTGATATCAAAAAGAGATACATATTGCTAGATGTGCATGATAGTGAAATCACGCAAGTTTGCACATTAGACACTGAAAAGGGTGACGAAGATGGTCCAAGTGAATCTTCTCAGCCTATTTCAGCCACGGTATTGTCCACTGATGCCGCGCATGTTGTTGACGAAATGCATGTAGATTTGCATGTAGATGAAAATGTGTCATCGGATCAAGACAAACCTATCGACGCAGTAAGTATAATTGAAATTCCAACTTCCACACAGGAAACAATAGATTCTGACTTGCATGCTGCTAATAGTGATAAGATAGAACAAGTGACAGGGGTAGTGGAAACCTTAGTACAAGACAAATCAATCAAAGCTGAAAATAGGATTGAGATTGTGGGAAAAATGAAGGATATGTCAAAAGAGCCAGAATTACCAGATTTTGGAAAAGACACAGAGACACAGCCAAAGGAGACACAATTCAGTTCAACAGAGCAAATTGAATTGGGTAAGGAAAAGGCAATCACTGTAATACCAAATATCAATGAACAAACAATAGATAAGATGTCTAAAGATTCAGACTTACCTAGTAATGATAAACAGCTAAATATGGAATCCATTTCTGCAGCTGTGCAAGGGATGGAGGGGAAGGTTACAGAGGCAACACCTAAAATTGAGAATAATTTGGTGCAACACATTGAAGAAAATGCCGAAAGTGAGACCGCACCAACAGATGTGATAGATGTTAAAGGAATGATAACATGTGAAATGGAAGGCTTAGAAATGCCACAAGAGAGAGCAAAATGGGAAAAAGATCAGGTAAGTTATAGAAACACTGATTTGGGGATTCCAGAAGTTGACAAAACTGACAGCCAGAAAGAAGAAACACCAAGCACAGTCGAAAGTTCAATCACAACAGTAGAAATACCCAAAGATGAAAAATATTTGGTAAGTATGGCAGAAAAAGAGGATAAAATGAGCAAAGTTGACAAAGAGGATAAAATAGAGGATATTCAAGCAACCACAACACCACAAAAACAGGAGACAAGGAGATCAAGTCAAGATGAACCTGAAACCACAGCTATTATACAAGAAACAAGAAAAGGCACAATGGTGTCTGAGGAGTCTACATTATCTTTTGAGGTCATAGGAACTGCTATTTCTACTTTTACTGAGGAGTCTTCAGTGCAGGATTCAGAAAAAAATAACCAAAAAGCAAGCACGCAGGAAGTTGTAAAAATGCCCAAAGATGCGATGGATGTTCAGCCACAGCAGACTAAATCAGAGCCATCAGAACAAGAGGTAGTCAGACCATCTGAAACTGAGCCAGGTCAAGTCACCAGTAATATGGAGGTTTCAATGACATCAAATGATAGCAAAGATCAGAGAGAGGCAGAAATAGCCTTACCAGATAACAAACTTGTTGTAGATCAGCTGAACAAGTCAGAGGAACCTAAATTATCCTTTGAGGTCATAGCAAGTGCTATTTCCATTTTAACTGATGAATATTCAAGACACCAAAAAGAACAAAAAGAGAGCAAAGATGTGATGAAGCCACTTACCAAAGATATTGCCACAGAAAAAACAAGTCAAGAAGCAAGCACACAGGAACTTATAAAAATGCCCAAAGATCAGATGGATCATCCACAGGAAACTAAATCGGAGCCATCAGAACAAGAGGTACTCAAACCAACTGAAGCTGTGCCAAGTCAAATCCCCAATGAAATGGAAGTTTCAGTAACTACAAATGACAAACCTAAAGATGCCAAAGATCAGAGTGAGACAGAAGTAGCGTTACAAGATAAAAAACTTGTTTTAGATGAGCTGAACAAGTCTGAGGAGCCTAAATTATCTTTTGAGGTAGCAACTTCTATTTCTACTTTCACTGATGAACCTTCAGCAACCCAAGAAGAACAAGTAGAGACCAAAGATGAGATGAAGCCACTTACCAAAGATGTTGACATCAAAATGCCAGAGAAAATGGATCTTCCTAGACATGAAGAAAGTGTAACAAAAACAGCAAATGCTGAAATGACTAAACTCTCTTGGACTCGAGTAGGTTCCATGACTTATACTGAAGTGTTGAAACAAGGCATGTCTAAAAAAGAGGTAGACACAGATATTCCTTCAACACAAGCAATCCAAGACTCTGTTGAACCTTCAACTGAAACTGGCAAACTTGATTCATCAATTGAGCAAAGGGAAGTTGAAGATAAACCTGAATCACCAACTTCAGAGTTCTTAGATATTACAGAAAATGATGCTCTACTTTCTAAGGAAAGTACATCATCAGTTGAATTTGGCACGATTTCACCAACAAAACAAGAGCCAAACAATCTTGAACGAGACAAGATGTTTGATCCTGAGAGGAACAAATTTAAATCAAATGAAATCCAACCAAGTGCAATTGAAGATGTACCTAAATTTTCAAATGAGTTGGAAAGCATTGACACTGAAGAACAACCAATCATTTCTAAGATTATCACAGAAACTGAGGTTTATGTTGAGCAAAATGGACAGATTTCACCTACAAAAACTTCTCCAGAACTGGTTGAACAGGGTTTAATGGAAGAGCCACAAAACATTGAAAAGACTGGCATTTCTAAAAAGGCAAAAGTTAAACCAACACTGAAGAGGGTAAAAAGTGTGGAGATTTCCAGCTCAAAAGAGAAGGAGATTTCCCTTACTCAAACTGGAACTCTGGATGTGGAAGAACCTAGAAAGACTGTATCAAAAGCTGAAATTGGTAAAGTGCCCAAAACAAAAACAAAAGGACCCAAATCACCGTCTTCAAAAAACAAAATTGAGATTGCATCACCAAAAACTGACACTCCTGATGACGCAAGTGACAAGTTACCTGTTGAAAATGAATCAAAATTGCTTACATCAGATAGTCAAGAACTTTTGCCTATGGAGGAAATTGGTATATCTCAAAACGTTTTAGTAGATGAGCTTGCCAAAAAAGAGACAAGCAGTGTAGAACCTATCACCCAAGATTTAGACACAAAAGAGAAGGAAGAAAAGTCTGTAGAAAACAAAGAGGTTAAACTGTATGAAAAAGCAAAACCCATGCGATCACTAAGGAAAACAAAAAGCATTGACATTGCCAAACCTAAGGAGACATGTATGGCTAGAGCAAGCAGCACTGATGTGCTAGAAATACAACTGAGAAAAGCATTTCCCAAAGTTGAAACTGGCAAACTGACACCGTGCAAAACAAAACCAAAACATCCAAAATCTCCAAAATCTGAAGAGACAACCAAGGATGTAGCAATGATTTCTGAGGCTACTGCACCACCATCAACACATGATGGAGATATGGTCAAAGATTCACCAGCAGAAATTGAACCAAAGTTGCCTGTAGCTTTCATTGAATTGAACAACGGTGATAGTCAGGAATCTACTATCACAACACTGGACTTAGTTGCTGAGGAAAATGTTAAGGTTTTGCCTGATGATATCTCTCCAATACTTGATGACAAGGAACTAATCAAGGCCAAAACTGAAATAAACCATGTTGAGCCATCTGTGGAGTTACCTGAAACAACTCAAGATGCAAAACAAACCACAAAAGCATCAGAGAAAGAAAAATTCAGACCAACACTAAAGAAGGTGCAAAGTGTTAATATTCCCAAAATGAAGGATGTATGTGTTGCTAGATCAGGCAGCGTTGATGTGAAAGAAATGCAGCCAAGAAGGCCTAGTTCCAAAGTAGAAGTGTCACAACCTAAAACCAAACCAAAAGCTCCAAAATTAGCCTCATTAAAGTCAAAGGAAACTACAAAGAAACCCTCAGAGTCTACTATACCATTAGCTGATTCTGCCAAGGAAGAAAATGCAGAAACATTACCAGTAAAAAGTGAACCAAAGTCACCCAATGCTTTAACTGAACTGGAAAAACTTGAAAGTCAGGATGCTACTTTGATTTCTGATACTGCTTTTTCTCAGGCAGGAGTAAAAGTTGATACTGATGGTATAGAGCCATTGTCAGTTGTACCTTCTGGAACAAAAGAAGCAGAAGAAATGGCTATTGAAACGTCTAAGGTGGTAATTTGTGAAATAGAAAAGCCCACTCTATCTCTAAGAAAAGCAAAAAGCACTGACATTACCAAACCCAAAGAGATGTGTCCTGTTCGAGCACGTAACATTGATCTGCAAGAAATTATAGCCAGAAAGGCCAAAGCTGAAACTGGTAAACTGCTCAAAACCATACAGACATTTCCTAAATTGACAACTTCCAAGACTAAAGATTCTTCAGAGAATCCTGTCTTGATTTCTGATACTACAACACCATTTACAGATTCTCCAGATCTTTCACCAACAAACTACCAAGAAAACTCAGCTCCTTTAGAAAAACTTGAAATTCAAAAACCTGACTCAGATTTTGCTGATTTTGCCCCATCATCTAACATTTCTGAAGAAAAAGTCAAGCTTTCACCTACTGATGTCACTCCAGAAATGTGTAAGGACGAAGAGACAAAAGTTGGTGTTGAGGAAACTTCAATACCTCTTGAAACAAATCTTAAACACCCAGAAGAGATTCAAAAGTCTATGGTTGCAAGTAAAGCTGTTGTTACCAAAGAAGGAAAGGCAAAACCCAGCATGAAAAAAGCAAAGAGTGTAGATGTGTCCAAAGCTAAAGACACACGCATTTCCCGAACAGGCAGCATTGATGAACAGAAGACAAACATATCCAAAGTTGATACTGGAAAGTCTAAGCCAAAAGATCCTAAAGCACCAGTTAGTAAGCCCTCTGAGGAAGCAGTTGTGGTATCAAAATTTCAGCCCAAAGAAACCAAAATGGATACAAATATAAGTGGTAAAGATTCAATAGATCTGTCTCAAACTACAAAACTAGAAATGGCTGATACTGTGGCAGAGATCACTGAACAATTGCAAATTGATGATCAAAAAGATGCCCCTCAAGTTGAGGGAAAAGACATTGACATTTATTTGGAAAGTTCACAAACCAAACCAGAGCTAGAGGACTTTGAGATACCAGCAGTTATAACCACAGAGGATAAAGTAGTTTCAGAGTTACTGAAAGATGACCAAGAACAAATACCTGTTACTGAAGATTCAACAGAGCTCAAATTGAGAGTGGAGGGAGGAATCCAACTAGAGGAAGGAATTAATACTGGTAATGCCATCATTAAACCAGATGATGAAATAACATCTTCAGATCAAGATATGGAGGAATTGATTGATAGTGACCGCAAAGTCACCAAAACAAAAAAGAAAAGAATGAGAAGCAAAAAGTCTGAAAAAGGCAAGGATTTTGGAGTAGAAAATGCAATGAGAGAAAATGAGCCTGTGAACACCCAACTCACTGCACCCAATACTAATGAAACGGTATTGCAAAACCCAGTTGAATTTGAACTTGAGGTGTTGAAAACAGAAGATCATATTAATGAAAGCAAAAGAGGACCAAAGTCTACAGTAAAAGTGGAGGTGTCAGAATTCAAAAAACGAAACACTATTTCTGAAGTAGGGGGATCAAAAACTGAGAAGTCAATAGGAAAAGACAAATTCTTGCCCAAGTCCAAACATCATCTAAATGTTTCACCCGAACTTCCTGAAAATGAGACCAAAGAAGACACTGACGTGGTGAGCTTAATTTTAAAGACAGTTGCATCAAAAGTTGCACAATTGGTAACATCAGAGGAAAAGGATGACAAAACAATATTAGTTAAACCAGAGCCTACAATACAGATTCAACAACCACCAAAGCCAAAAAAATGTGGAACTAATGAACTCAAAATGGTGGATTGTGAAATCCAAAAATCTCAACCTCAGTCAGGATTTGAAATGTCAACCGTAGCACCACAGGAGGTCAAACCATTTGAGGGAAGTAAAATAACTACACCAGAAACATCCAAAGACAGTGTTAAGATTGTGCCACAAGAGTTGAATCTGTTGGTGAGTGAAAATCAACCAACAGCACCTAAGGCAGAAATAGCCATTGATAGTGATGTACCATCACCAAAAGACACAACTTTTAAAATTAAACTGCAAGAGCAGAAATTGATGCTATGCAAAAAGATAGAAACTGTACCTCAGCCAAAAAATTTTGAAATTATCCTGACAGAAAACAACTCTGACTTGGAGGTTACTGAGTTGGATGAACAACTGAATCAACCAGTCAAGCACGAGTTACCTTCAGAAGAGGGACAAAAGAAGACCACTCAAACAATGGATGAGGCTAAAGTCTCCAAAACCAAACAAAAGAAAAAGAAAATAAAACAGAAAGAGACAAGCAAGGACAACGGTCTTGGGGAAGAGGAAGCACCTTCTGACTTTCAAGAGATAAAACCTGATTCTACTGAACCACAGACTTTGAGCAAAGCAACAGAGGAAATATTGGTTCCCTCTCAAGAACAAGATCTCATGACTCAAACTCAGCCAGAAACTGTGACAGTGCAAACAGAGCAGGTCCAACAAAGTGAAAAAGAGAAAGAAACTTCACTCAAGATGCACAAAAACAGTGTTCAGATGGAGCCCCAAGGGCCGACTTTGGTGGTGTGTGAAATTCAACAAACAGCACCTCAGGCAGAAATTAAAACTGAATTACCATCACCAAAAGACATTGACAGAACTGTTCAAATTGAGCCACAACAGCTGAATGTAGTGGTATGTGAAAAGAAAAAAATTCAAACTCGGTCAAAAGTTTCAGAATTAACACCTAAAGAAGAAATCCCTTCTTTGGAGTTTGGTCTATCTGATAAATCAGTGAGTCCACAAGTTGAACAAGCTCTCATAACTCAACCTCAGCCAGAAACTGTGGCAGTACTAAAAGACCAGGTCCAACAAATTGAAAAAGAAAAAGAAACCCCAAAAGAAATGCCCAAAGACAGTGTTAAAATTAAGCCCCGAGAGCCAACTTTGGTGTTGTTTGAGATTCAACCAATAACAACTCAGGCAGAAATTGATAGTGATTTACCATCCCCAAAAGACATTGAAGCAACAGTTCAAAATGAGACAGATCTGAATTTGGTGGTATGTGAAAAGAAGAAAACTCAAACTCAGACAGAACTTTCAGAATTGACAACTAAAGAAGGAATCCCTGCCTTGAAGACTGCTCTGTCTGATCAAACAGTGAGTCCACCAGTTGAGCATGAATTGATGACTTCAGATGAAAGTCAAATGCAGACCACTGAAACTCTAGATAAAAGTGATGTCTCCAAAACCAAACAAAAGAAAAGAACAAGGAAACACAAAAAGACAAGCAAGGACAAGAGTCTTGGGGAAGAGGAAGCACCTTCTGACTACCAAGAGGTGAAACTTGATTTTACTGAAACACAGATAGTGATAAAAACAACAGAGAAAAAATTGGTTCCCTCTGAAGAAAAAGATGTTATAACTCAACCTCAGCCAGAAACTGTGGCAGTGGCAAAAGAGCAGGTCCAACAAATGGAAAAAGAAAAAGAAACAGCAGAAGAAATGCCCAAAGACAGTGTTCAGATTGGGCCCCAAGAGCCGCATTTTGTGGTGTGTGAAATTCAACCAACAGCAGCTCATGCAGAAATGGCAACTGATAGTAACGTACCATCAACAAAATACATTGAAACAACTGTTCAAATTGAGCCACAACAGCTGGATTCGGTGGTATGTGAAAAGGAGGAAACTCAACCTCAGCCAGAAATTGTGACAGCGCCAACAGAGCAGGTCCAACTAATTGAAAAAGAGAAAGAAACTCTAATGGAAATGCTTAAAGACGGTGTTCAGATTGAGCCAGAAGAGCTGACTTTGGTGGTGTGTGAAATTCAGCCGGTAGAACCCCAGGCAGAAATTGATAGTGATTTACCTAAAGACATTGAAACAACGGTTCAAATTGAGCCACAAGATCTGAATTTGGTGGTATGTGAAAAGGAGAAAACTCAAACTCGGCCAAAAATTTCAGAATTGACAACTAAAGAAGTAATCTCTTTCTTAGAGGGTGCTCTTTCTGATAAATCATTGAGTCCTGCAATTGAGCATGAATTGATGCCTTCAGGCGATGGTCAAATGCCGACCACTGACACGCTGGATGAAACTGAAGTGTCTAAAACCAAACAAAAGAAAAAGACAAGGAAACACAAGAAGATAAGCAAGGACAAGAGTCTTGGGGAAGAGGAAGCACCTTCTGACTTCCAAGAGGTAAAACCTGATTCTACTGAACTACAGACAGTGATCAAAACAACAGTGAAAAGATTGGTTCCCTCTGAAGACCAAGATGTCATAACTCAACCTCAGCCAGAAACCGTGACAGTGCCAACAGAGCAAGTCCAACAATTGGAAGAAGAGAAAGAAACTCCAGTAGAAACACCCAAAGACAGTGTTCAGATTGAGC
>KN484479.1:2452-12910 GCA_000787095.1 Periophthalmodon schlosseri
AGAGTGTTTTTTTTTCTATGTATTGTTCAAATCCAACTGAAGATGTGCTTATATTTCTTATATTTAATATTTCAACATTTCAATTTTTTTTTTTTAAGAATTTGCTTATTTGTTTTATAAAGCTACCACAATCCGTTCCAGGAGTGTCCATCTGGATCCTAGACCAGTTAACATGGGGATGGTTGAGGTGACAAAACCCTAGAGAGCTCCAAGTACTTCCCCATTCATCTGTCAACCAAATGTGTGTGAGGCCAGGGTCACGCTCAAGGATTACTGCAGATTATCAGACCATCCGCACAGGCACAGCACAGCCCTGCACTTTAGGAAGGAAGCTGCTGGCTGGCAACACACACAATATTCTCCCACCCAAACTGAGCCAGGATATGCAGAATATATGTATAATGCATCATATAAATGACATGTGATTATGAATGTGAACAATGAATCATTATAAGTTTACATTATAAACGTTACATTTTACCTGACTGGCTGATTATGTCTGAGCCCATTCATTGTGCTGCCCTGTTTGAAGTGAGTTTGAAGTGTTGAACATGAGATCTATAGTGGTTTCAAATGTGTCAAAATAACCAGCCATCTGACTAGAAGACAAAATAACCATTGACCAAAGTTGGAGTAAAGTTAATAGTGTTTCTAGAATTTTCTCTAAGAATACAAATATGAAATATACATTTATAATACAGTTTACATCTAAAAAACTGTTCTTTCGACCTCGTTGGACCTCTGAATGTGATGTCCACATCTTGTTTGGACAACTTCATTGATCTGAAACACAACCAACAGATCACCTTTTTCATTTCTCCTTCAAACTTTGACTCCCTGTGCACTGCACTGTTGTCTAAACTTTTCTCCTGTCGGGAACAGCAACAACATAAAGGTCAAAAAGCGATGCCATCATCTGCTCAGCTAACCACTTAAATGCTTCTTGTTGCATGCCAGTGTGCTTTCCAAAACTGCACTCCTTGTTTTGGAGGTCAGAGTGACAGACAGGGGGCAGTGTGGCGCAGTGAGAGACCTGGCTGAGCTGTCCACTCTACTCTCTGTCAAAAATACCAGTGGGACTCCTGCTGTTTTCACACTACTAAATGCACAGTCCAAATCAGGCACAAAGCACCAAATCACACACATTTAGTGTGTGTTACCAAGACGATTATTCAGAAAAGACTGAAGACATTTTGTTGTGAATCAGAGTTCTATTCAAATGTTGGATTTTAAAAGCATTTTGCATTCACTTTAATTCTGCAAAATTTAAAAAGTGGGATGAAGGAAGATTTTTGTCTTTGTGCATGTTTTTGTTTAGCCATTGTGCTGCTGTTAAAATAATTATGATATATTGCATAATAATTTCAAGTACTTTTTAATCTACCTTTTTTGCAGTTGATTTCACACAGAATTGCTAACATCTGCTTGTTCAGGTGGATGATTACTCGGCTGCCTCCAGAATGTGATCCGCCTACAAATAAATCCTTCATGAAGGACTTTCTATTACTTGTTCCTAAGAATCACCTCCATGAACTAAATGTTTGACCATGTGGTTGGACAAGTAGGGACAAGGCACTAAACTCTTTCAGTATATGGGCCTTATATCCTGGACATCAGTTACAGGGTTGACAAAGACATGCAAAAGAGTCTGTGTAATCCCTTATTCATTTCATACCATTTTACAGTAAATTTTATGATGCTTATATAGCAAAGAAGCGACACAAAGAAGCCCATTCACTCAGATAAATTACCTTTTGAAATATCAACTTTAGCACATTAAATCAGCTGTATCTTTGACTATATAGAAAATCTGCACTTTTTATAATGCTTCCTCTGAAATTAAGAGATTCAACTGATTCATAGCAGCATAGTACTCATCATACTGCATGTCCCATTGTACCCAAGCAGGAGACTTGCTGGTCAGTTTAAAGCATTTATAGATCATGCTTGGTTTCTTCCTGTGTGGCCAGCTAAGAACTTATGTTTTTACAATAATTTACAAAGATGTCTGGAGCCAAATTCTGTCTCCACAATTTCCCATGGATGTGATTTCCAATCTGAGAAATGCATGATCTGTTTGAGGATTATAATTTTATATTTTGCCCTGAATGTTTATTATTAATAACGCATTAAGTTTTTTTTGTTTTTGTTTTTTTTCGACAGAGAGTGTCCTACAAATAAGATGCTGTGATTGGATCCCCCCAAATCTGGATGGTTGTCTGCTGCACCCTTTGGTGTGGTTCCAGACCCTCCAGCATTCAAGCAGAAAGTAGGACGGGCTGGTTCACCAGGCAAGGTTTCTACCCATGTTCAAAGTTATGGACATGTAGGTGTAGAGAAAGGAAGGAAGAAAAAAACACAATGCCAAGGTGGTAACAGCTGCGTAATGCCTTAAACCACTACACCATGATAAGTACCATTTGTGCATGTTTTTATATTTATACTATTTTTATGGATTCCCAAAAGGCTAGTGGCTACTTTATGAAAGCTACTGGGGTTCCAGCTTAAAAAATGTATTTAAAAAAAACCAAAACATATCTTGGTAAAAAGGTGGCAACCACCTCAAGTAAACTAGTGGATCTGGAAGATGCAAAGTACTACAAGATAAAGCACATGTGCCTCTTATCCAGGTACATGGCAACTGAAACTTGAATTATTACAAGTTATTGCAATGATCGTTTTCCTAATGCAAATATAACACCCAATCCATACATAAAAAAATAAATAAATAAAAATAATTACTCTACATTTAGTTTGATAAAAAGAGCAATGAGACCAGACCTCACCCCACTGCTAAGCATTACATGTGAAATGTCATTCCTGATAAGGAGGCTGCTGCAGCAGCATACTTTAAAACTAACAGGCTAATTAAGGAATATATTTGGTAGAAAATGTACATACTCATAAAGGCATTGCTATATGGTAAAATGCAAAAACCCCTTCTTCTTGAGTAAACATGAGTCTAGTTACTCTGACAGAGGGAAGTGAGCTGTCAATCACACATGCCACTCAAAATCTTACAACAGCACACATAAAAGCTAAATGTAAAACCGGAAACAGACCATTAGCTAATAATAGAAACAATAACAGTGAATATAAGAGATGTGCTTGTCATGTATGTTTATAATGAATATTGGGACTATAGAACTGTGCTATTTTAGAGGAGCCTATGGATGGGTTTCAAACTATGGTAAGGTCCCCCATCACCATAGTTATTAAGCAATTCAAGTAAAATTTGATATCTTTTGCTTGGAAAAAACAAAAACCTTCAAATCAGGTAGGAATTGTTTCACAGAAGCCCATGAATAGATCAGCCTTATATCTTTTAAGCACTTGAATCCATGTCTTTAAGTCTTGAAGACTTCAAGTCGTGGATTTTTGAACACAGATCCACACCAAAATGGATATTGTATGTTGATCTGTATGTTTTGGGTGTAAATTACTGCTCTTTCTGTGGCCCTTTACTGTGGTACTTCGATAAAACACTCCCTAGGGATCAGCTCTTGGTCCACTTTTCTTCTCAATTTATATGCTGACACTTAGTCTCATTATCAGAACTAAAACCATATAAGTTGGCATTTTCACTGTGACACTAGTTTTTAATTGTGTTGTTTTGTTGTTGTTTATGGTCTTTATTTTATTCTCTGAAGCGCTTTGTAACCTTGAAAAGTGCTTTAACGATAAATGTATACTGTACTATGATTTGTACATTGAACATTATTCTTTAGACTATAGTGAATTAATACATTTACAAAGCCAAATCAACTGCACACCTACAAATTACAAAAGATTGTGGTTTGTATAAGAAATGAGAAAACTATTGTCCATGAAAGTGAATTTTGATGTACACCACTGTGTCCACAGACTTACAATAACTAGCAGACTACTAGAGAAATTGGAGGTGTGTAGCACTGTGAAAACCATTGCATACACACCGCCAAAGTAATGCTGCCCACAAAACCTTCTCCTCTTGGTCTTTGGTCACCACTGGCCAGAATAAGAAGCCATCCCCCAGTTGTAGATGAGTTGTGATTCTTTGTGAGACATACGCTGACAGTACAGAGACAGGACAGATTCAGCGGCAGATTGGAGGGGAAAAGGCGATTTCAGCTGCCATGGCTACATTGATGGAAAGGAGGATCGATGTCCGACTTTGATTGTAGTTGAAGATAAACATCTCACATGGATCACGCCCTTTCAGCTATGTGCACACAGGGAATGTCAGGCATGGCTCACTGGGAGGGTGCTGGATTTTAAGTTTTATTGACAAAGAATAGAAGTTGGTTTTTAGGAGATTTTTAGTTGCCTAACATTGAACCTTTATAGGAATTGATGGGATATGCAGTTGCTTAGGTGTGTTCTACCAAGTGCTGTTAGATTAAGTCCAACTAGCCTCTTTGGTTATTTTCTATGTAGTTCTCCTAACCTTATTCCTTACTCCCTTAAACGTATTCCAAATAATGTATAAAAGACATTTTACTTATTGTACCCCATCTAACCATAAAGCCCCATTTACACATTCAGCCTGACCAGTGAATTTATCCAGTATTTTACCTGAACAGGGACATCTGAGAATAAAACCAGAATTGATTTCCCTGCGCTTTTGATCTGGAAATTACTAGGAATATGCAGGTAAGGTTATGTGTGAATAAAGCCAGAAAAATGCCAATAACACCAGTCGGTTTCCTTGGTTACAAGCTTAGTTTCCTTAGTTACAAGCTTGGTTTCCTGGTTATGCTACTTAGTTACATTCCATTCTCATTAAATTTAAATGATACAGCAGCACAGAGTCCCAAATGCCCATGTGTGAACAGAGCAGACCTGGCAATGTTCTGGGACTGCTGCATGTGTGAATGGGGGTCACTGTGTGTTCCGGCATTTTGACTCTGGCAATTTACTGGGAACTATGTGTGAATGGGACTTAACATAATTTAATTAGCCAAATTAATTACAGAACCAATCAAATATTTCACTTTTATGAATATGTCATTGTTATTTACATGTTACATTACATTTACATTTGATTGATTTGTGCATTTTTTCTGTTCACATAAGATGAATGAAAGCCATTTGATGTCAACTGTCAATCCAGCAATGGGAAAAAAACAGGAAAATAACGAGGCTTGACATACTAGACTAGATAAACCAAGAAGAAGTCTTAAAGTGGGAAATAGTTGATAGAAGTTGGCTGCTCCCCAACTGGTATGGGGTGGGCACTGGGCAGCATTGTTTTGGTCAGGGTCAACAGGTTTAAAAGCTGTCTGCCTGGGACTTTCTCTTCTCTCAGCAGCCATAGCTTTGTATTGACCTTCTGTTCAGTTTTTGTTATGCACACATATCCTCACACAACATGAACATACAATCAACACAGAAGCTCACACACATTTAACAAATATGCATTGCTTTAAATCCTTCAACAATCTCCCTTGCATGTTCAAACCCTGAGCCAGTTTTTGACAAATGAGGGTTTGTCCAGAAGCTAGTAGAAAGTTATGTTCTGATGGTTTCAGCAGTCTTTATGTAATGCAGTCTACTTGCATTGGTAAACTGATTTGTTATATATGCTGTGAATGAATCAAGTCGCTGGTACTCATAATACTGGTATTTATTAAAACATATGGGATCTCGTCTATGTAATGAACAGCTCATCTATGTAATGTACAGCTCTCTTCTACTTCTTCAAGAAATAGTTCAGGAGCACAGAGGCAACATGCATTGGTGGGAGTGAGAATCACACTGTTGCATATCATGTTTAGTAGTAAGATCTTTTTGGTTGAAATGAAAAGTTTATTTTTATATGCAGTTCTTTTGCTTTTAGATTTATCAGCTGCCTTCGACACGGTGGATCACAGCATCCTTCTGTCCTGTCTGGAGACACATGTGGGCATTAAGGGTACAGCATTAAGGGTACAGCATTAAGGGTGCAGCATTAAGGGTGCAGCATTAAGGGTACAGCATTAACTGCACTCTGTAGGTTTCGATCCTATCAGACTGGAGTTCTTCTGTAAACCTAGAACAGTCTGTCCATCCTTCCCCTGGGTGATGTTTTTAGAAAGCACAATATCCAATTTCATTGTTTTGCAGATGACATTCAAATATATCTGCCAGTGACAGCCAGACCACAATCAAAGCTCTGCAGTACTGTCTCAGAGATGTGCAGACTTGGCTGAGCACAAACTTACTGAACTTAAATCAAAATAAGCCTAAGATTGTGGTGTTTGGCCAAACTAACCCACTGCCTGACAGTGTGAGGTTCTCTGTCTCTTATTGTCGCCCTGCAGTGAGGAATCTTGGGGTGATTGTGGACTCTGTGTTCAAACTGGACAAGCAGTGATAAAGTCCAGCTTCCTTCAGTTGAGACTCCTTGTTAAAGTAAAGTCTTACCTTCCACAGGCGGATTTTGAAAAAAAAACAATCCACGCATTTGTAACATTGCGTCTGGATTATTGTAATTCTTTGTATGTGGGGCTGGACCAGGGCTCCCTACAGCGCTTATAGAATGTCCAGAATGCTGCAGCTATTTCATATTGGGTGCAATTAAAAATGTTATTAATTGTGTTTAAATGTGTGCACTCAAAAGGTCCACTTTAGTTGAGCGAGTTACTGCAGCCATATACTCCACCCAGAGCCCTGAGGTCAGCTGACCAGCTCCTGCTGCTGTGCCCAAAGCCAGGCTCAAGACCAAAGGTGACAGAGCCTTTTCTGTGGCATGCCCAGACTATGGAACAGCGCCCTCTGCCTGTCTGATTCTCTCAGTCTTTAACGCAGTTTAAGACTAGACTGAAAACCCACCTCTTCTCCCTGGCATTTAATACTAGCTAAACAGGATATCTGGGTGTTTTATTGTTCTTTTCCTATGTATTGTATTATCTGTTTATTTGTTTTGTGTTGACATGATATGTGAAGCACTTTGGTCAACTGAAGTTGTTTTAAATGTGCTCTATAAACAAACTTGAATGAAATTGAATTATTTTTATTTATTTTTTAACCTTTAGGCTATTTATCCAGGAAAGTCACATTGAGATCTCTTTTTCAGTTCTGGCCAAGAGACAGCACAACCCAGACATTTCATACAAAACAGCCAGACAATATAAAAGTGGATGTTCAGGACATGATGAAAACACAATGACTGTAGTTTCATAACCGCGCTGCCACTTTGAGCCCACCTTATTCTGATGAGAACAGAAAAGCCCTGTCACTTCACTTACGCAAGTCGTGTTTGGTAACCTTGTAACGTTAGGCAGAGTGGACACGGGGAGGAGTTGCTTGGGGTTATACTGTGGTCGTTAGTTAACCCTAGCTGTGCTGTCTTGTCCTCCATATGCTCCATATGAAAGGCCATGTGTCTGGCTGTGGGCGCTCTGTGTGTGAATGTGATGGTAATGACACGTACCTCCAGCGCTCTCTCACTTGACCCCCACACGGCAGCTGCAGACAGACTCACATGGATACAGTTCATCACCTCTTTCACCATGTTTGAACTAGACTGCATATATGTAGGAGCACAAACATGATGGTGGAGTAGTCTGAGCCCACACACTCTTCAAATAGACCAAATGAATAGCACGTGATTCTTCACAAAGGCCAAATCCAATGGAAATATTATTTTTTCCTTCCTTTGATTGTTGGGAGCATAGACTGTACAAAGAAGTGGATTAAGGGAGTGTGACCCATAGCATTTGGCTCTAGTCAAATAAAGCTTATCAAGGCTTGCATTTATAGGAATAAATTTGGAATTTGGAGCCGAGTTCCATATTTGGAACTCGGCTGAATTTGGAACAAATTCAGAAAGGAGCAAGCGCTTAGCAACCCTGTCAATCAAACCTGTTGCTAATGATAGCGGGAGTGACCCGCTATCATTAGCCCAGAAAGAAGATGCATCATTTGTCTGTTATTAATGTTCTTGATTTACGGCCACAATAACAAAATAAAAACACCAGGATCATGTAAAGCAGGTTAATATAAACATTTTAAGACCAAAATTACAAGCCTAACAGCAGCAGTTGTGGAGAGAGGGGCGACAGTTTCTCAAAAGAAACTGAATTGGAGCACATTCGATAGAGCCGGAGCCACGCCCACGCTCACCACCTATTTGGAACACGACGGTTAGCAGGTTAGCTATGTCCATTTATATATACAGTCTGTGGTTGGGAGCCTTAAGTAGATTTTCTTAGTGGTGCTCTTATGCCCACAAATTCTTTTTGATTCTCTTTCTATCTTCTTTCACCATTGTTCAAATGACACTGAAGTGCTCAAAGCTCTCAGTCCCATCTTTTATAAATGGTTTCTTTCATATTTACCATTATAAATGTTGTCCATGATCTGCTCAGGTACCACTTAAACCCTGGTCTGAGAGAATCAGCATGTGAAAGAAGAACAAACAAAACACGGGACAGTGTAGACAGAGACCTGCACGTGTGTTGAGCATTGACAGAGAAGCTGCTGTGTAATCAAACATATTGACGCTCAACTTAAGGACAAATGGACGGAACAAGACTGATTGTGTTTATTAGCAGATGCAGCTAAATCGAAACCAATCTTTAGCTAGAACTGTTACCGGGCTTCTTACCAGGCAGGTTTGTTCCATGTTAAAATAGCAAAAGAACCATATTTGGTGAAAGAAGTATTAGGCTAGTAGTTTTGTAACTGTAGTTATAAAGAGTATCTGTCATGGGATCCATAGCAAAAGAAGGTAAGTCACCTGGACCAAGTTTTTGAAAAAGGTGCATTGATAACATACTTTGAAAAACATCCATTCTTACTGTGAGTGGTGTCACCTAACTTGGCCTGGTGCCATCACCAATGGAGATGGACAAGTTAAATGCCATAATGTGGAACATTCAGGGCAAGGCAAGTTTATTTGTATAGCAGAATGTGTGATAGAATGTGTGGTAGTAGTGTTTTACAGAATAAGAAAGACATTAAAATCACAATTCAAACAAATCAAAACATAAATAATCATCATAAAATTAACATTAAAATAGAAGAGTGCAGAATAAAAACCTTTCAGTTATATTCACAGCTAAACAGAACCGTTTGGAGCCTGCATTTAAACATTGTCAAAGTAGAGGCCTCACATCTTCAGGAAGACTTTTCCAGGTTTTAGCTGCATAAAACTGAAAAGGCAACAAAATCTCCATAGAGACAAGCAGGTGCCAAAGCCTCCTCCAGAAAAGTTTTATAGTGCACTCTACCATATTTTGCTATTATACGTAAACTTTGCATACTCAAGCAACTATTATGCACTGGTTAAATACTTTTGCAACTTAAAGTTGCATCTAGGAGAAAAAAGTTTATTTCCTTACCACCCCCAGCTGTGAGAACCAACATATTGCCAAATGTAAGTATTCTGCCGACCGAAAAGTGTCATTTTCCAGAACAGGCTGCTAGAATTGAGACTCCTTGTGTTCCTGTCGACTGGGCTTCTTGTTTGCTGTGCGATTGTTGCATGTAAATGAGCCTCCAAGCTAGCTTCAATGAGCACTCTTCTCATCTGCAGCCTTTATTCCTCTGCTTCTCTTCCACCCTTATCTCTGGGCCCACAACCAACCTGACTTTGACAGAGTCTAAGAACAGCAGGACCATTCCTCCATGGCCGCTGCTTATGTAATTGGGTTATTTTGAAGGGGAGAGGGGTATTTTGCAGTTCATCAATCAAGGTTTTACATTGTGCCTTTGATCAAGGCACTTCACCTGCCTCAAGTGTTTGAATGCATGTTTATGAATAGTTCATTGATGTAGAAAAGCAATGGCATAATTATATACAATTTGATGTAAAATTGTCTTAAAATATTACATTGAAACTCACATTTACTGGACACTTTATATTGCAAATTTTATTCAATCCACTCCTGGTAAACTACTTCTGTTATTGTTTATTTCTAACTTAAAATTATGTCTACATTTGGAAAACTTTATAAACTACACCTCCACCTCCAATGGAGCATTTAGGTGTGTAACTCCCTCTGCTGTCAGCAACGGAAATAAACAATAGGGAACAACAAATGAAGTCCTTAGGCCACGTAAATGCTATGCTATTAGAGACATGCATTTGTTTTGAACGCAATTTGATCGCAGAACGAATCCGGTGATGGTTTATGGGCTTAAAAACCGCACTGGAAACTATTCTATTATCTATGACGCGACAAAACTAGCAAAATGCATACTTAACATTTTTGAGTGCTTGACTTTGGATTAAGTGAAACAAGTGTAAATGAATCAAGATTCAACTACAGGTGTGTGTATTTGACGAGGATGATGGTTAAAAGCTAAAAAAAAATCAACTTTGCATGTTCTTTGCCGGATTTGCCATTGTAAGCTTTATAAACAAAACTTTTGCTTATGTTGTGGCATTATTTTATTTTCATAAACATGCAAACAAAAATATTATCTATTCTCTGTTCTCTTTATGTAATATTATATCTACTTAGGTAAGTGGCTTCCAGTGTTGTTTATTGT